>CAKAOI010051072.1:0-94163 GCA_916701655.1 Sebastiscus albofasciatus
TATTTCTGCTTCTGTAATGCTCCATCATAAGACTCTGACCTGTTGATCATTCTTCAACTGAACTGTGCTCGTTGATACAGGACAGGTACAACAGACTGACTGAAATACACACCTGCGGGGCTCAAAACACTTTGACCATATGCTTTAATTCTGTATTGTTTACCATCGAGTGCGGCCGCACAGGCAGCGCTAAACACTATCATTAATGACTTTGGCACGGTCTGAATCTGCAGTTGGAGGCTGCCTGAACGCTGAGTCTGCTTTTGTTTCGCTAACAGACAATGTCGGTCATAAATTAAAGATCTGAAATGGATCCACAGATATATCAGACTTCAGTTTAACAGTGTTGGCATACAGTTTGACACAAATCATTGTCCACTGAGCTCGATTAAATCAATCGCTAAATCAACTAGCTACAGTTGATTTGGAACAACTGGTGCGCTGTCAAAACTTTCCGGGTAAAACTCGTGCTCCAAAATGTCTGTTCCACACGTGTGAGTCGTAGACATAAACAGCTGTTTGGGTCACAGGGTTTACCCAAAGGATATTGCGGACCGAACCGAACATTTTGTACCGAACGGTTCAAAACAAATCCACATGTTGTTACATCCCTGCAGGTTTGTACAATTTCATTTGAAGGTAAAAATTTAAATTCATGAAGAAAAGATAGATGCGGATTAATGTAAAAAGGAAATGTGCCGTTATGTAAAATATTACTAGAGATAAAAGAAAAACTGGCACGACAAAATTGCAAATAAGGCAATTTTCAGTTTTGTATTTTAATTAACCTGTACGGTGGATGAAAAGCCTCTTGGACAAATAGAACATTATGTGCACTTAAATAGATCTCGTCTGAGCAGTTAATGCCCCGCAGGGGGAAGCCAGCGCTGCTTTATGTGCTGCTCGACGGGGACAACAATGAGGATGAACTATTATAGCGGGACGGTCCTGTTCGACCAGATACAGAACAGCCGTTATGGAAAACAGATGGCAGCGAGGCTCCGTCACACTTCACATAATCTGTGTTCAAAATAGGGCAACATACACAAACGTTTCTATCGCCCATACATTAAAGTGTGCAGGCGCCAACGTGCATTAAGCACAGACCAACATGCATACAGAAACACGCCCACACATAATGTATGCATGCATGCACATGGAGAGGCCAGAGGGGTTCAGTGCGCTTAAGTTCACTGCAGGCTGTTTAAGGCCGCTGGAGAGAGAGAGAGAGACACACACACACACACACACACACACTCTTTCTCCCTTATAGAAAATAAGTATTCAGCTCTGCGTCAGTCTGGCCTGCTGACCCCTGCATGCTCGTACCCACAGGCTCCTCTTGATCAAAGAGTCAAAAGAGGACGTAAGAAACAGAGACGGGAGACAACAAAGAAGACAGAGATGGATTTGCTGCATGGCTGATTTCACACTATGATCTGTATGTGTTTGATTTACAGCACAAAATGGATGCATGCAGGCGTACACACATATATAATAATAATAATAATAACTTGCATTTATATTGCGCCTTTCAAGAAACCCAAGGACACTTTACATGGAGGTAGGGAGACACGACAAAACAACTTAACATAAGTACAGAGAAAGCAGAAGATAGACGGATAACTGAAGTTATTATACGCACAATAGGGGAAGGAATGCTGTCCGTCTTAACTTGCCAGAAACAAAACTGTCTGGATGAACAGGTGAAAATAATAACCCACTCCTACGCCTTCACTCTCTATCTTCAATTCTTTGACACATTTCTGTTTTTCTACAAGTTTTGTTAAATGAATTAAGCTTTGACGTTCATTTTTCACTGATATCAACTTCTACTTTTACTGTACCTCAAAGGAAAAGCTGTTAAAGGTTATGAGCTAGAACTAGGAAAAAGAAAACACAAGTTCATATGTAGATCTTTCCTTCACACATTCGACTTATTTAAACCCCTGAAACTGTAGTACTTTTCAAACGCCATCACGCCGACTCGTCCGCCTCCACACCCTCGTTGTGTATACTCGCACTCATGCAACCTTGGCGTAGTTTGTTTGAAGTCTAACGTTAGCTTTAGATTATCTTTAAGCATCATAAACGTTTGTTTGCCACAGGGCTTATTTTCTGCAAATTGTGTTCTGCAAAATGCATCGCACCAAAAAAAAATAAAAAATGCCCCCGGTGTGTAAAGGCTTTGTGGAAGACATCTTTTAATCTTTTAATTAAAGCAAACAAAAACCTGTTTCAATGTACATACTGTATGGGCATGTGAGTGTTGTGTTAACCACATTTTTTGGCGAGTATTAAGAGAACTGGATACAGGGTTGGAGGCGGGGTCCTGTTCATTCCTATGAAAGTTGCTCAGTGGCTCATGAAGCTAAAATTGGCTCGAATGCCGATTGGAAAAGTACCCGGATCTTACGTCAATCTTCCGCATCCATTGGGCCTGTGGAGCAGGTGCAGTAACGTCCGCTCGGTCACGGTGTCACAACCGTCACCGTGTCGTCACAGCTTGCTAACCCCGCCTCCCAGCCCTCGCTCCAGCCTCGGTCTGGGTCTCATTCACATGAACGGAGGAGGAGAAATAACTCTGGATTCGGCTTTTAGAGCATTTTACAACTTTTAGGACCCAATGATTTAAATAAAGGCTATTAGAGTGTTCGTACTGGGAAGTTGATTCAACTGAAAAAAAAATATCCGCTGAGTTATAGACGTCTCTTTCCCAATGTAAATCTATGGGAAAAAGTATTTTTCACGGAAGTTGTAGTACCGCCGTTTGGCCACTAGGAAAGTTGAGATCAATGACTGGTGCTCTTCCTGGGGACTTGCTCTATATTTGACGGTGTGTTTAAATCCAAATCTTCCAGCCAAAATCATCATGACACACAAGCAAAGGAGGAAAAACATCTGAAGACATGCCACGCATTACAAACATACCAAAAGCAAGTTTTACCCAAAGATAGAAATGCAAGATGTAGAGCACGGAGGAGAGTGGAACACACGCCGACGCCGCTACCGTTGAAATGATCCCTTCATCTATCAATTTGACCCGACCGAGACATCAAAGCTGTTGTGACTCAAAGACGATCAATTAACCACTGTACCTGGCTATTCTGGGGCACACAGTGTGTAATGGCAGCTCCAGTATCTAGTGCACAGCCAGCGGCCGCTCCCAAAGCTCTCATTAGTCAAGTGGGACTCAGCCGACACCAGCGCCGACATAAAGACTCGAAAACCTGAGATCAAAAGCGGCCTCTGTTCCGCCGAAACGGTTAACTCACATCTCTGGGAATAAAAAGTTCAGAAGAGGGCTATTATTCTTCACTGTGTTACTGGAGAACACAAGTGACATAAATAGTGAATAAGCTCTGCCTTTGCTCCATTAAGCCCAGTGGTGGAGCGCCGTGCTACTGGGAGTCTAGGCGCTAGTCCAGCATCATAGACAGAGATATGATGATAGGTTGCAGTGGGACGCTACAGCAGTGCATGTAGGTTTTGTTCTACTTAAGCTGAGCAGAGATTTTCCTGCATGAAAGAAAGTTTATTGCTGCTGAAGGAAGAGACACAGGTGGTAGGTAGAGTTCACAGCACAGTGGTGGGGAGCTATATGTGTCTGTATTACTTCCTGAGAGGCATGTGTACACATTATATTTATGCACAGCCCAAAAATGCATTTTCTATTTTAGCATTTCTGAATGTTTGTGGCATTTCTTTACTTTTTTTTCTGAACATATCAAAATTAGGGCTGTCAATCAATTAAAATAATTAATCGCAAATTGATTTTTATTTGTTTAAAATGTACTTTAAAGGGAGATCTGTCAGAGGTGAAAGGACCCCTTTGAAAATGGCCATGACAGTTTTTCCTCGCCAAAATTTAGCGCAAGTTTGGAACATTATTTAGCCTCTTTTGCGACAAACTAGTATGACATGGTTGATACCAATGAATTCCTTCGGTTTTCTAGTTTCATATGATACCAAGTCGCGTTATTATTGTGTTAACATGAACAGCCCTAGTCTAGATGGGATCTATGAAGGATAAGAAGGATCCAGGCAAGATCATATTTTCTTATTTATATAGAATATTGCTGTAAGTGTGTACACTGTGCCCAAAGCCAAATTAAACATTTAGCACCCTGAACAGGATGTTTAACTTTGTCTTTTAACTTTGTCCTCACCTAACAGCAGGATATTTAAGAAATGTTAACACACTAGAAAAACTTCTATTTGTCTTGAACACTCCTAAAACAAAACATATGCAAACAAAATGACTGCTTAATCTGACAGGCAGTTATCAGTTTAGAAGTGGATTTCTGAGCTACAACGCAAACATCTGGTTCATCATGTAATCAAGTGACGAGAGAGATAAAAGAGAAAGGTGAAGCGAAGGAAGGAGAAGAAGATGAGCAGGGAGATTGTGAGGGGAGGAGTAGGAGGAGGACATATAATGTGAAGTCTATGAGAACATTCTGTGCCATGTCAAGACGTGACGATGAACATCTCGTGCTGGCATGCATGCAGACGGTAATGTATGTACACAAGTATGTGTCTTCACAATGCATTAGCGTGTGTGAAGAACTGTTTGAGAGAACTGGAACAGCAAGACTTTCTGGGTCATCCAGTCCGTGGCACAGACACCTGGTGTGTGTGTTATGATAAGTACAGTGTGTGTGAGGAGGAGGAGGAGAAGGAGGGATAGGAATACAGTATCTCTATTAAATCGCTTGAACGTCGCCGCCTGGATGGTGGAGCCTGATGGACTAAGTTACCCGACTAAGGCAGATAACATGTAGGCAACGTCTCTGGTTTGATTGCGGCTTTCTGTCTTTGATTAAAGGTGCAGTGTGAAGGATGTGGCGACATCTAGTGGTGAAGTTGCAGATTGCAACCAACTGAAACTTCTCCCGTGTGTCAAGCATGTCGGAGAACTACGAAGATGACCAACATGAAAAAGTGAATGTCCCTCTTTAGAGCCAGTGTTTGGTTTGTCCGTTCTGGGCTACTGTAGAAACATGGCGGCCGGCTCCGGTTCATTTTAAGGTAACAAAAACACAACGATTCTTAGTTTCAGGTGATTATACACTAAAGAAAACATACTTATTAATATTATATTCTATGTATGCCAATAGATCCCCCGAAATGTTACATACTGGTCCTTTAATGTCCGTCCCCCTGTTTCTACAAAACTGACAAAAACAAAAGCTTGACTTAAAGGTCTAATATGTAACGTTTCCGTATGAAAGTGTCGAAAAAGGACTAGACCAATGGTTTGTATTTTGGCGAGTTGTGTACTGACATTTTCCCAAATGTTTCCAACAATGTTGAAACCTAAAGGAATCTGTCATTTTAATCAATTTAAGGTTCATCAAGGTTTAATCAAAGGTAGGTCCATTTCATTTGGCTGCCTGTCAATGACGTCATCAGATTCCCTTTATGCGTGAGTCAGCGTTGTGGTTGTGTGCCAGAAGCTGTCATAAATTGACTTATCATCCAATTTCAAGTCACATTTTTAGGATACATTTTCGTTTTTAACTACGTATTTCAACCGGATGAAGGCTTGACGTCTGGATCTTAAGTTATCAGACAAACAAGCTGAGCAAATGTCCGATGTTTGCCAAACAGTGTCAGAGAAACACAGATTTATAATGTGAAACTGCTTAATTCTGTGTTTTTACCGGTTTTATTCACTTGGTTGGACAGGAGGAGACCTCTGCGGATAATTCGGCTCCTGGTAAAAAGCTCCTGAACGATGAACACTGGAGGAAACCTCACCGGGAGAAGCTGACTGCAATGAAGATGACAACACCCATGATCCCACGCTACTTCATGACGTCACCACACTTTGTTATTGTTTTGATTGAGAGACTCCTAGCAGCAGAAAATCACATATTGTGTGTTCAATTAAAATGATTTTCTTCTTTTATTAGGTAGCTGAGTTGAGAGATGACAGGAAATCACGGCCGTAACCCTTAGTAACCCTGATTTTCACATTTAATTAAATTTGTGAAATGACCAATTCATATTTCCAAGTAATTAGATATTTAGAAATATGAAGACAAAGCTGGATTTGCTGTTTTATTGTATTGTGGAATAGCCCTTCAGCCTCTTTCTAATCTAAATTAAAAACTATTCTATTTTCTTGTGCCTTTGATTGACTTATTTCCTCCACTGCACTTTTATTAGATTTACTGCAATCATTTAATGGTTTTATATAATTTCATTTGAAATCCTTTGCCTTGTGTAAAGCACTTTGAATTGCCTGTATGTTTTAAAAAACATTATTTTCATTTGAATCTGCATCCATTAGAAATGCCGTCAAAGCCCCCAGAAAAGGATGCATCAAAAATAAAATAAAAATCTTAGAGATGATAAAATAAATATAAAAATGAACCACAAGTGGTCGTGTGTCTGTTGTTAGGGACCGTGTTGTCGCTGCGTCTGATCAGATGTAAACGCTAAAGGAGGCCATTATGCTGCGGCCACAGCCCTCCTCTAACAGCTGCACCCAAAGACAAACAGGCCGCTTCAGCAGCCTTATCACAAACAGCAGGTCTCTGCCAGCTGCCTGGAGCTCATGTGACCTATCATTAGACTAATGGGCCGTCGATTAATGTTAACATGCCAGCAGAGCTCATATCGGGGAGATCTACAGGTCGGTGCAGAGCCATTAATAATATAATTGACTGGCGTGCTTTTCCCTGCTGGTGGCCTTCTTCTACCTTTCACATCTTTTCTTGATTACACAACCATCCTTTTCTTTTGTCAGGAGTCGGCCGCGATTACACGTCACGGATTAAATCAGACAATCCAGGGTGGAGAACGAGCACTTTTCTTTACATTGCATCTTAAATTTCTATTTTGTTTCATGTTACTATGTCTCTGCAAAGAAATAGAAACTAGATATACACAAATATGTTGCCGGAGGACAAATGTGATCTATAACACACCCTCTATTTAATCCATATGATCTGATCCTGTCAGGCCTACATCAGGTTACACAGTGGCACCATGTAGAACTGACTAGCCTACAGGGCTGGGACAAAATATATATACTTTCTCTAACTTCTCCAAGTCCGTCTCTAGCTCTCCCGTCAGCTCCGTTCTCTTTATACATCCATGGTCAGCTCCATCAGGGCCGTTTGAATGCATTTAACATAAATGTCAGTATATGGGTGCTTTACAGTTGTAACGTCGGCCCATTTGACCACGGAGATGAGAGCGACGACCGGCTAGACCGCTCATTACCGCAATACGATAATGTTTCCTGTCCATGACAGAGTTAGCATGCAGCGTTAGCCGTGATGTCTAGCTCTGCTTTTCCTGCAGTGTGTGAAACCCAAAGTGTTTCCATTCTTTACTGGATGTGTAGTGTTTATGTGAGGGAGCATGTTGTATCCACGCCGACCCTCCAACGTTTCCTACTTTCTTGTTTCAGCTCTGCGACCGGTTGCGGTTTGTTTTGGTTGACGGATACGGAACGGATATGACGTCACGTTACTCAGACTACAACAATAAAAGCGGTAACTTCTTTCTACTTCTGCATAGATTAAAATGAAGCAAATATATACAGTAGATTCTGGCATTAAAAAAATCGATGAAGTGTGAATGTTCATGTTTTTGTGACAAAGCAGAGCTAGTACTTTGTTTTTGCATACATTTGCTGTATTGTTTTCTATTGGAAAAATGACATATCACCCCTATTATCATCATTAAAATCCATTCATCCTACATTTCTTTCTCCATCTCTTCCTGGGGGATCCCGAGGCGTTCCCAGGCCAGATGGGATATATAATCCCTTCAACGTGTTCTGGGTCTGTCCCAGTTGGGCGTGCCTGGGAAACAGTGGGGGATGTCCAGGAGGAGGCATCAGATGCTCGAGGCACCTCAACAGGCTCCGTTCAGCGCAAAAAGGAGTTACTCTGAATGACTCAGCTCATCTCAAAGGGTCTTACTCTTTAATTCAGGTTTGGCGCCTGCGTCACGCTGCACCGTTTATCTTGCATCTGGACACTAAAACAACACAGGTTCAAAGCTCTGGAGCAACGCCAGCTGTTGTAATTGGCTGAGCAACGTGCCAGTGATGTGTAACGAGTGGCCGCCGCTATCGCAGATATCATGATAAAACTTCTATTTGGGTGCCAACTGTACACCCGAACACAACGGCCATGCTGCACCAGCTGCATGTTGCAGAGATGCTTTTGCCTGGGTGCTGCTACCTACTGTGGAAATGTCCCCGCTTAAGAGGATTGGGAATTCAAACCAGGCACTTTCTGCTGAATAAAACATCACAGCTAGAGGGGTCCTACGCCGGTTAAATGCTTAGCTCTGCACAGAGGTGTAGCGGTGGTGGGAGCCTGTGTGTGAGACACAGCTGAGAGGCATTACGCTCACCTTTTGATGTCAGTGAGCAATGGTGTTGAGTAAAAAATGTGACAGTAACAGCTGACGGATGAGCAACAACACCAGGTATGTTTCTTCACAGGGGCTGACATCAGCACTGAGATTCAATCTTTTGACAACAGCAACACCTCAGACAAAATCTAGTTCACCACAGACAGAGGGGGAAGCCACACGGAGCGCTTGTTTTATCTTTTTAGCAGTCTAGAGACATTTGGGGAAAGCATGAGGTGCGATTCCTACTGATGCTGGGAGATCTGATAGAGCTTTTTCTTTTTGCTCAAGCTGAAGTGGTTTTGACTTCTAGTGAATGCAGAACATCAAATACATTCTCACGACTGAGAAGTGAATCATGGAGCAGTGTGTAGAAAGAGCACTTCAGTTATTTTAGTCAACATTTAGTCTACAAGAAAACACACGAGACAAAGCTTATTTCGTCAGATTTGAGTTACGCTGTCTGTGCCAACTCTCACAGACTGAACGGGTACGTTTTAACCTCAGCAAGCGGTGTTTAACAATACTGCCATTTCCTTCCCGTCTATTAGAAATAACCTCCTCCCTGGTTTATTCATGACAACAGGGATATCAATCAGTCGGTGTCCTAGTGAGACCTGAACCGACCCACAACACGGCTCCGTTCCCACACAATTTTTGGAATAATGTTGTCGTTTATAGTCATAATTCTGTCTATATTTACATTCCCCTGTCAATTTTATTGATATGTTCAAAGTGGAGACTTTTATTCCTGTGGGTTTTGGGCGAGTGCATCTAGGGGTTGTTTCCTAACAACTAATCTCCCTGATGTTTCAACTGAAGTTTAAACTTAAACTTGTCGACTAGTCTAAAAGTAAGAAAACACTCTAATAACACTATAATCTATAAGGTTAAGCATTGTGTATGAGAGCCATTTCAAATCATTAATCACATTTTTCAATAACCAAATTGTATTTTAAATGCCGCTGAAATCAATATGTCCGCTCTGGTTTCCCAGTTAGGAATGCGCCTCACGAATCCGCAGTGGTGTAATATTTGATGAAACGCTTGCGAGGACTGTCGTCTCAGGGGTCATACACATGCTGCATGTTTTGCACCCTCATATCCAAACGCGAGAGCGACACCGTCGCGGTGCGCAATTGTTCTCAAGCGGCTAGGGACACTAGATAAAAATAGTTCAACTTTTGGAACGCTGCAGCGCACACTGCATCATCATCATGTGACGAGGAACAACCAATCACAGCTGGCAGATATCTTTTCTTTCTTCCGTAAACATCAGTCTAAACATCAGTCTACGGTACATATATGGAGGAGAAGTTAATCATTTCAGTGCAGGACAACACAGAGCTTTACGATCTGTCCCATGGACTATTTTACTGGCTTCATCCTGTCTGTCCAAGAACGTCACAACATCCGGTTGAAAGGTCACAATCCAGTCGATCAATAGAGAACCAGACTGAGTGCTGAACCCAGACGCTGTTTCAGGAAGAGGAGGTGGTGGCAGACGGGAGAACGCGGCGGGGTGGAAGGGAGTCAGGAGCGGCTGATGAGTTCAGATGAGCATATGTCAACGTGTAATTTAAATCTGTAAATTAATAAAATAATAATAAGTTTAACCAACTAGTATTTCTGGTGCGAACCAGCAAAAGCAGCAAAGTTTAATCGGCTAATCGCACACATCCCTTGAATCTATACATATGAAAATATCCAAGACGGATACCGAGAAATTAAAATGAATCACAAGAAATTCGAGCTTCATGTCAGAAGTGATGATTTATCCAGCATGGGCAAGTTTCAAGCCTGTGGATGTTGATTTTTGAACTGTAAAATAAGAAGTGAAGGTCCTTCCTATGAAGGTTATCTCCACCGATGCAGATAGTGTTCAAACCAATAAGAACACTATAAAGGGGGCGACCCAGACGAGAGGCAGGGGCTTAAAAACACATCAGTGAGAAGTGAGCTCCAGATTAGAGAGAAACTCCTGAAAAGTTCTAGGTGGAGTTGGCCTTTACATCGCCTAAAGCCAATATATATAAGTGAGGATTGTTTGAGCAAGTAAATTAGGCAGCACTCCTTTGTCTAACTGAATTTCTTTTTTAAACATTCTCTTTTATGTTTGCACAACTCTCCTATTTAGCATCCCAAGACTTCTTGCGAAAGAGTAAAATATTAAAGTCTCCGTGGATATGCAGCGCTAATAAGTGAATAAATGATAAGGGAAGGAGTGTGTTGAAATATAATTATTAATAAACTGCCAGGAGCAGCATGACATATTTATCTTATTTCCCTTTCAGATTAAAATCCAGCACCTGCATTAGCAGCCGGCGCAGAAGCCGAGCGGAAGTCATGAAAAACCACCAATTATAAATCAACACAATCAAAAATAGTTTTGTTGTTTGCAGTATGAATGTTTTTCGGACATGAGGAAAAGTCTTTATTGGGGAGTTTTTTTATCTTTGTTGTGTAATTGGGCTGTAAAGCAAACGTGCGCTCTTTGATCTCACTGAAGTTTCAGCCGGCTCTTTGAATGCAGCACCCCTATGGGGATGTTATTTACCGAGTGTTTGAACGTCGATGCATTATTTGTGAAGCTGGTAGAACGGCGGCGGTACCCTCGCGGTGCCTCTGTTGGCTAAGCAGTGAACCACGACCCATTACCGGTATTAATCTAGGGATTTAAAGCAAAAAAAATCAGTAACCTGTGACTTCATACAGCTGACAAACTGCACAACAGATAAAACGGCAAAATATTTATGAAGACAGGCTTTGCCAAAAATCCTGTATGCACGCTAATCTCTTTAACAAAGAATATTTAGGACATGAGAGGATATACTAAGGCGCATATTCTCCACGGTTACCATAATATATAAAAACCCTCTAGCAACAAGAGCTGACCAACCTCAAAATATGAAAACAAAAGTACAAAAACAAGTTACAAGGTTGTGTACAATCCTGCAGAGCAATACATCAATTATTTATAACAGTTATAATGATTTATTTCGGCAGCATGAAGCCCAGATAAAAAAAAAAAAAAAAGGAGAAGACTCAAACCCAAGCGCGATGACTCATAATCGCGTCCCCGAAGGCTTCTCTGCGACTAAACAAGCAGTCTAAATAGATAACCTAGATAGCACACTGCATCCCCACATCTGTCACGCGAGGTGAACACGGGAGACACACTGGCTACGCCGGGCTTCTCCTCGCCGTTAACTAACGGAGCCAGACATGCATGGCAGACGTCACATGGGAAACATTAGAACAACATGGGACCTCAGAGGACCGGGGAAAAGAGGATTGGAGCAGCGTGTCCCCTTACTGACCCTCTGTGTGCTGCAGCTAATCACATTGTATGTTGCTATATAA
The DNA here is from genome assembly GCA_916701655.1 of Sebastiscus albofasciatus. Classification (NCBI taxonomy): domain Eukaryota; kingdom Metazoa; phylum Chordata; class Actinopteri; order Perciformes; family Sebastidae; genus Sebastiscus; species Sebastiscus albofasciatus. The sequence continues at coordinate 11,746 of CAKAOI010051072.1, forward strand.
TTACCTTGCTCATTAGTCAGAACCCACAGGGTTATCTTTATTAACTGTCACGCAGGCTGTTTCGGGGAACGGGCACATGTCGTTGTTGTGTCTATGTTTAATCAATTGCACTTGAATGGTTGCCATCCACAGCTGTTCGCTGCTTGTGAACATCCTAGTCTGTCACCTAATAGCCGCTGAGGTTAATTATTATGAGGCTGTTTGCGGCATCTAATGTTGTGTTTATTTACATTGTAGAAAAGTCACAACAAAATCAAGTGATGGGTGAGGTGTTTATGTAACCTCCAACAGGATGTTCAGGAATTAACTAGAAAAACAGGGAACATCACATCACATGTTTGTTCTTCTTGTAGTTCATTTGCTTCTGTGTACACATGATTTACATAATTTACATGACTTATAAAATCATGTTGTGAATTATTACGAGCATATGTGCAAGATGTAAACTAACTGACCATAAAACTAGACACCTCGGTACATTGTTCTATAATAAATATCAGCTTTGTGATCAGTTTTAGAGCTTTTTCAAGCAAATATGCAAAATATAACATATTGTGAAGCTAAAATGTGAATATTTGCTTCTTTTCTTGTTTTAATCAGTATGATAGTAAACTGCAACTCTATTTATATTATCAATTAACCTTCAGATTACTTTCTAGATTAATCGTTTGGTCTAGAGGTGCAACGATTAATCGATTAGTTAACTATTGAATTAATCGACAACTATTTTGATAATCAAAACAAGACATTTGAGGACGTCATCTTGGGTTTTGGGAAACACTGATTGTCAACTTTCACAATTTTCTGACAATTTATAGCCCAAACAATTAATCGAGAAAATAATCCACGGATTAATCAACAATGCAAATAATCGTTAATAATATAATAATAATAATAATAATAATCGGTTTGGTCTATAAAAAGTCAGAAAATAGTGAAAAATGTCCATCCCGAGGTGATGTCTCCAAAGAAATTCAATTTAATATGATATAAAACAGAGAAAAGCAAGAAATCTCCGTATTTGAGAGGCTGAAAACAGAATTTTTTGTAATTTTTATATGAAAAATTACTTTTAAAATTACGATTGATCAGTTATCAAAATAGATGGCGATTGTTTTTCTGTTGATCGACTAATCAATTAGTTGACTAATCATTGTTAACAATGCCCAGGGGTTTCAGCCGGGCCACATAGGACGCGTGAGCATCTTTTTTATCTCGACGCCCATGTTAACAGGTTATGAGCACACACTTCTAAACCTTTTTTCTGTCAAAAAAAAATGTAAATTACATTTATAATGAAATGAAATGGCCGTTATGAAAGGCAAACTATGTAGAAAGGGCTGGCAGCAGCAGCGCTGCAGCAGAAACGCTGTCAGTGTGGACACTAGAGAGACGCAGCGCTTCAGCAAGGCAGCCGTCACACGCTGCTCAAGCACCCAGTGTGTCCCGGCCGTCACCGTCTCTCTCTCTGTGTGTTATATTCTGAGGTGTGCTTTGTCCTTGCAAGGCCCCTGACCTTGCTGGGAGCTGACAATTTGACTTCCACCTGTCATGTCTCTATGTAGAGCTTTAACGGTGTTGAAGGAGCTTATAACTCTCACACACACACACACATTCCTCACATGCTGTACAGGAGACACACCCTCTTTACAGCTCCATTATGTACAGCACAACTGCCATAACTTCAACACATTTTGGGTGTGTCCAGATAAAAAGTCGAACTCTGCTCTTTTGTCTCTTTTGTCACATTACTGTTTATCTTTCTTATCATAAAGCTGTATGTTTTGATAATACTTATAGCTGTTTGTTTGTGTTCCCTGGCAAACAGCGTTTCAATAGTAATAATATAATGGTACAGTCTGTATATACGCCAACCAAGCACTTTCTCCATATAGCATTTCAATAGGTCTACTGGCAAAATGTCAAATAGCAAAAGATTTATATCTCGGCACTGCAGCAATATAAAATATACATACATGGAGGGGATTTAAGGCGATAACCTTGGATTAATGTTGTTTATTGTTTTTGGGAGTTTGTGTTCAGGGGAAATACTTTGAAGTGATACTTTTTATTGTATAAGGATGTATTTTCTGTTGCTTTAAGTATTCCTCTATAACATTAAACATTAAATATTCATTACAATAAGCAACCAAAGTACAGAAAAAACATCCTAAAGTATTATTTATTAATTTAACACTCAGAAAACTCAGGTAATCGCCTTCATCAGGACTGTGTGGGTGTAGTTTCATTAGATTAGTTTGACGCTACTGGAAACACAAGCAAATAACCACTTGATTATAATCACATTTTCATACAAATGTTGCTAAATCCTGGTTTAGTATTTTGTGTTGTTTCTTTGTCATGCCCCCCGATGTGTAAATGCCTTTAGACTCAAACACCTGGAAGTTTGGACATCTGTATTAAAGCAGTTAAGCACCGTCGGCGAGCAGAGACACTTCGGCCCCGTTTGTGTGAACCAGCTCCGGCTAATTGAATGGCCTGCTGGGCCCGAGGCTGTATGTGTTGGTTTACCGCTGCTATTGATCGCAGGTCTGTCTCTCTATTAAACCTGCCTGCTATACTGTCTCCTACAGCAGCAACATGACGAAGCATCCACACATACCTGCACACACAAGCATAAAAGCACAAGTCCTTTACAACGCCTGGTGCAAAGGAAACAAAAGAAAGAAACACAAACAGGATGAGATAGAAGAAAAAAAAAGTTGGATTCAACAAAAAAAAAGACAGAAGGAAGTATCCACAATGGATGAAGCCTTTTGAGCCATTAAAGCAAAGCCATTAAATCAATTTCCTCTAATCTGGACAGGGCCATCCCAGAGCAGGAAATGCCAACCAGTAAGCCTCTCGAGGGAAAAGCAGCTATTGTGCCGGCACACAGAGCATAAAACGGAAGATCTGATTTAATAAAATGACTTTTTCCTCTCTGGTGGAGAAGGTGCCTGCTCTCTTTCATTCATTATATCTATCTTTCATTCATTATATCTATCTCTCTCCCTCCAACACTTCTCAGTACACGACTCTGCAGCAACTCAGACCCCTCATTACTAAGAACAAGGTGTACCTGATTAATACAGAGCAAATTAATTCAATACAACCCTGACAGGCCTGGCTGGGAGGGGAATTGGGGGGAATTGGTGGCATGATATACAGTACATATGCCGCTTCTTAAATCCCATGGAAAGCGCCAGCTGTGCCCCTTTTTTTTTTTCTTTCTGTGCTTGGGAGGTTGCACTCCTGTCGCGCCTGCCGTTACTAAGCAACCAAAACCTGCATGCTGCGATGGCGATGATGATGATGATGATGATGATGATGAAGTTGCGGTAATTTAGCAGGACGCCTCACTGACTAAACTAAACTCTCAAAACAAAGATAAATGCAAACTAGTCCGTGGGACGGATCATAAAGCTCTGGGTAGCCCTGCACTAAAATGATTAACTTGTCCTCCATATTCACCGTAGACTGATATTAACAGATATTAACAGAAGAAAGAAAAGAGATCTGCCAGCTGTGGTTGGTTTTTCCTAGTCACATGACATGAGAGCTGCAGCGTTCCAAAAGTTGAAATGTGTTCATCTCGGGGCGCAGCTGTCGTGCCCTGAAAACTAGGCTCTTTAGAAGGCTTGCACGCCGTGACGGCATCGCTCTCGCTTTTGAGCGAGTCTGTTGCACGTCTACATAGACAACAATGGATTTGAGCGTGCAAAACGCTCAACGCAGCTCAGTTAAAAGCTAGAGTGAAGATACTGGCATGATATGAAACTAGAAATCTCATACTAGCTTATTCTAAAGGAGGTTAAATGACGCTCAAAACTTGTGCTAAATTTTGGCGAGGAAAACATGGTGGTATAATATGTGAATGTGAATGGGTTCTCTGGGTACCCACGAGTCTCCCCTTCACAGACATGCCCACTTTATGATAATCACATGCAGTTTGGGGCAAGTCATAGTCAAGTCAGCACACTGACACACTGACAGCTGTTGTTGCCTGTTGGGCTGCAGTTTGCCATGTTATGATTTGAGAATATTGTTTTATGCTAAATGCAGTACCTGTGAGGGTTTCTGGACAAAATCTGTCATTGTCTTGAGTTGAATTGATTTCCAATAATAAATATATACATACATTTACATAAAGCAGCATATTTGCCCACTCCAATGTTGATAAGAGTATTAAATACTTGACAAATTTCCCTTTAAGGTACATTTTGAACGGATAAAAAATGTGCAATGAATTGCAATTAACTATGGACAATCATGTGATTAAATATTTTAATCCATTGACAGCCACACTTTACAGGCAAAATGCACAACCATAATGCCATACAGCTATTAAACATTCAGCAAAGAATATAAAATGTTCTCACTTGCCTCATGGGAGAAATTTTATTGTATTATTTGATGTTTGATGAAACATCAGTCTACGACGCTACAACAGTTTAGAGGTCACCGCTTTGCTTAAAGTCAAAGTAACTGGCAGCGAACCAGACACCTGTTTGATACTGAGTCATAGTTTTGATCTGATCAGAGTGGCTGAGCATACGGTGGTAAAACAAGATGAAGGGGAAAAAAAGATCCTATATCATTAAGGTATGACAAGAGGTTGTGTACAATGTCGGATCTTTATTAATGAACCTGGGTTTAATCTGCAAAGCCTCGTTTTTCTGCCAAAAGCTGGTGTTATGTCAGAGGTGGTGTCTGTTTCCCCCTGAGGCCGTTTCACTCATTTCTGCTGAAACTTCTCCAAAAATGCATTCTCACAAGCTGTACATCACGTACCCTCCTGACGACGTCCGCGCTACCTCGCTCGCGCTGTTGTTTTGAGATCCTATTGTTACGCCGTTATTTCGCCATGCAAATACATCATTGTGAATCGCCTGCAGTGATAGTGTGACGTTATTTGGGCAGGATGATAATGGCTTCTGTCATTCAATCTTCTCCCGTCTTTTGTGCGCGTCTGCAGGGAATATGCCTTTATCCTGTGCCGGTCCATTAGCTGACAATGGACGAGTGTGGGGAGAACATTACCAGAGAGACATTTGTTCACGGTGTGACAATGCTCTGCTGTGAAAGGTGAGACTAAATTCCTCATCACGCGCCCACGCAGATACGTTTCTCTTTCCTTTTTTCTTTCAATCTATCTGTGCGTGCGTCCATGTGCGTGTTTGTCTGCAAGAACATCTCCAGCTCCAGCCCTCTAACATTAGCTCATCTTCTATTCCTACAAACTTGTGTCAGAGCGTCTCGTATTGTATCTGGTAATAAAAGAGTAGCATCAGATCAACTGCAGAGGTTGCACTCTCTCACTAAACGTCTCCTTCTCTTCCCGGTTCGCTGTCCTTTCAGTTCTCTTGGTGCCGGAGCAACACGTGTTCCAAACCACAACTTCCTGCCTGGTGGAGGCGCGAGCCGATTGGCTGGAAGTGGTACATACCCCCGACACACCCACCCTGTAATGCTCACTGAGGTTCCTGGCACTAGTTGCTGGCCTTTCTGCCCGGGCAATTAGAGGTTTGCATCTCTGTTATGTGTCTGTGTGCACCCACCCACACACACACACACACACACACACATACATACAAACACCCCCCCACCCCCCATAGACATTAACATGAAATACGCACATCTTTTACACACACAGTGAGCACATTAGCAAACGTCAGACCTGGGCTGTGCTGCGGAGGACAGCTGCCAAGAGTGACCAGCTGTGTCAAAACACATCGCTCACACTTACACACTGTTTTTTATTCCACTGCTATTTCATTGATACGCTCGCAGTAATATACTCCACAGGCCGAGGCGCTAAACGCGGAAAAAAGCGACAGAGATGGGACTGATTCAAAAAGGGGAGTGATGGCGTTCGGGCACAGAGCAGGAAATTAAAATCCTGAGATCACTCCTGTGGGTCAAAGACGTTTTTATAATCCCGAACTCGCAGTGTTTTCATACTTTTTGTGGCTTTTCCACAGAGCCCGCCCTTTAAACCACACACTTAGCCCGTAGTGGGAGAACTTCATCGCAGACCACCTATAAGAGCTTTCCATCCACACACCGCTGATGTATGACAGTCGAACGCCTGTTGATACTGAAAGAGGGAACGATAGTAAAATAAATGATGTGCTAAATTTAGGAACAGTGAGGTTTGGGGACGCGATCCAGCTCGTTCTGCTCAGCTGTCTTTTATACGGGCTGAAATTAAATTAAGCAAATTTAAAACTGCAGTTTTATGTGACGAGTAAACACGCGGCTGCAGCGGCACATGGCTCACACAGGGGGAATTCCAGCTCTGCCCTTCTTGATGTCTAAGCACCAAACATAAACCTTGGGAGTTAAATCCAAGAAAAATGAATGAACCGTATATAAAATAAATGGTCCTGCTAAAGAAAAACGCTTATAAAAAGATTATAAAAAGGTATGTGTTGGCACTGAGAGCGTTTGCTGTAGTATCCTGACTCCCTATGGTAAGGAACACAAAGCCAGAGAAGCTGCTAATGGCTCAGCTTGTTTGTTTTCTTTGCGTTTTAGAGTCACTTGATACAGGTTAAAGTTTAAGGCTATAATGCACAGAGCGGAACTCCAGGCCCCGCTGCCAGGAAATGACCCTAATCTTTCCGAGCAGGAACAGCTCCAGAGGTGGTAATGTGCTTCCCCTGAGTCAGGGAGAGCCTATGTAGGTGGTAGCGCAGCAGAGAGCAGCAGCAGTGTGGGTAACACAGTGGCAGGGCCATCATTGATTATGGTAATTAACGGAGAGGAAACGTGCCTCGTCGTTTCTGCAGTGGTGCAGAGGAGAAATCAAGGAGAGAGGAGGCCGGGAAAACGGGGAGGGCAGATGTGACGGGAACACATAAAGAGGTAAAGAGAGGACAGAAGAAGGTGGGGAAGACAGATGGTGGTTAAAAAAGAAATGACAGAGGGTGAAGAATCATTTTGGAAAGTGGATGTCAGGTCATTGCAAATCTAAAGCGTGTCAGCATGTAGATATTAGCAAATAATCGACAGGAAAAGTTCACTGAAGTCATCAGGAAACACTGTCTGGGAACCAGGAATGTCTGGACACAAATGTCTGTTCCAATCCATCTGGTAGATGTTGAGATATTTGAGGTAAAAATTGGTTTTTGGCCGTTGCCATCTTGGTTTTTGGCTGTTATCGTATTGTTTTTTGGCCGTCGTCGTATTGTTTATGGGCTGTCACCATCTTGTTTTCTTGAAACCAGAAGTGACACAAGAGGGTGGAGCTAAGTACAACCAAATACTGAATAATACATTTTTAGGCGACCAAAAAGGTTATAATTAACTTTCATGAACTGAAAATATACTGTGAAAGGGTTAAAGTTCAAAGATGAAAACACGTAACACGGAAGCATCCCCTGCTTTATGGTCTATCTGGCTCTAAATGGGACCATAATTTACTAATTGAACATCATGTTTTATTGATGAAGACTTTAAACTAGAGATTGAGACCATAAACTCATGTTTACAATGTTTACTGAGGTAATAAATGAAGTGAGAAGTAGGCTCATTTTCTCATAGACTTCTATACAATCAGACTTCTTTTAGCAACCAGAGGAGTCGCCCCCTGCTGGCTGGTAGAAAGAATGCAAGTTTAAGGCACTTCAGCATTGGCTTCACTTCTCAGACCCTGAAGGTAGCCGCCTGGATATTTCAGAGAACAAGTGCACATTTTGACTTGCAGGTAACGCTAGAGGTATAACCGTGGGATTATCAAAGTCTGAAGGGTTCATCGTCTAGGCAACATGAATGTTTGGACAACGTTTCTTGGCAATCCATCCAATAGTTGTTGAGATATTTCAGGCTGGACCAGAATGGTGGACCAATCAACCGACAGGCCGCTGCTAGCATGCTGACAACGTTATATCACATAGCTGTTAAACTGCTGAATCAAAGCTCCGTTGTTTAACTTCAGAGGGCAGCAGCAGTGCAACAGGATCAAGGTCCAAGCCTAAATACTGACGGAATTAGCTAAATGAAGCATGATTAAGTAACAGCATTTAAATGAAGCGTTTGTAAATGCATAATTCCTTCTCATTCAAACCCTTAGATTTTAGATTTTATGAACTTAACACTGCAGCTTAGTGCCGGTTCCCAGCATCTTTTGGAGTGCCGTGTTGCAGACTGATATAAAGTTCACAAGTCTCAAGGCCACTTGTCCATCTTTCTTTTTTAGGTTTCCACTCTTTGTTTTATTTCAATAACTCACAAGCTGGCAAGGCTGCTCTGAGGCTAGGAATAAAGAGAAGAGGAGAAATAGAGGAAGAGCGACGGTGAGGAGAAGAAAAGAGGGAGAGAGGGAGGGGAGTCAAAGCCCAGCGGCTCACTGCATAAAACCTCTTACCCGGTCTCTGGGGTGGTGTGTGTGTGTGTGCATGCTCATAATGGTGGTAATTAGCTGATCAAACAGATAGACAGTGGACCAGACTCGTGCTGTGGGTGGGCTCTAATAATCCAGATCATTAGGTATGAGAGTATGTGGTTTATATGTGACTCCTTGTATGAATGTGTCTGTGTGTGTGCGCAGAGTTAAGTCTGTGAAATCTGCCGTTAAGCTCCAACACTGCTGGATACTACGGCCACCGCAGCGCACTAATCACTCTCTGACCAGTTTTTTTTTTTTTTTTTTTTAATGGTGTGTGTTACTGAAAAAACAAGAATCTCAAATCTTTGGCAGTCAGCGGATTCAATTTTTGCTTAAAAAAAAATCAGACTGGAAATGTGTGAGGGGAATTTCATGCTGTGATAAAGACCGGTGGAAACAGATTTCTTAAATACACTTTCTGTTCCTAATGTAGAAAAGGATTTATGTCACGCTGCCTCTTACTGTTACAGACTTCCACTCCAGCAGAAAAGCCACAAAAATAAAGAATAAAAGGTGCACAGTTCGGTTGAGGGTTTGAGTCCAGACAGGAGGCCTTGTTCCACATAGATATGTTTTGTTTTTTATGGCTGCACCATTCAATGAAATGGGAATATTAAGATTTTTTTTATGCATTTTATACACATTTCCCCAATATTTAGCATGACATAGTTGGTTTCTTCTGTCTTTTATAATAAAGTTCTTCAGCTTTGAACAATGTTTGTATTGACTGACCATTTTAAATAAAACACTAACGCAACAATAAAATGCTATGAATTCATTCTCTATATAATATTTATGTTATATCCTTTTGAAATGGAAACATAACTTAAGTATAATCATTTATAGAAGTAAATTGATAGTTAATAAACCATGAAATTATAATTAATGTTTACTAATTATTAATAATGCTGTAATTGATGTTATTTTAACAGTTTATTGTTGCGCACATTATAAACATTTTATATATTATATTATAAGTATTTGTTAATGATTACCAGATATTTACAAGACTTTGTTGATGGTTAATAATTTCTTTATAAACGTCTATAAACATTATGTGGATGTCTATTATAAAAATGCAACTGATGATTCAATTATTATTTATTAATATAATTGTTTTAATTTTATTATTATATTAGTTGTTAAATGATTAATAACTATCAATTTACCATTCAAAAATGATGGTTATTATAAAGTGTTATTTTTAGAAATGTTACCTACAATAATTCAGACAATAACCACGAAGTCTCCAACTCTTGCTGCAGAAAGTAATATATCAAATTGCTGAGCGTGGAGTCGGAGTTCACACCAGAATATACTCGTCATGTCGGGTACTGACCAGACGCAGGCCTGCAAACCAAATTAGGCCCCAACTGCTAGTTAAAGAAACCAGGCTCTAACTTATATAACCGGCCCACACCAGAAGGAACGTTCTACCTCCCACTGTATCCCACTGTGCGGGATAAAAGTCCTCTCGACATGTTTCATCAGTCCCGAAGCTGCCACGTCTCTAATGACATTTACAAGCTGATTGATGGGACGATGGCCAGGCGGCCGTGTTCGTGCGTGGCCGTTTGATCAGGAAGGACCCACCCTGTAGGTGCTGTGATGTCATCAGAGGTGGCCACGACCAGATGAAATCCCAAAGTCTCTTAAATTGCATCCACGGTTCGCTCACTTGGAGGAAAAACGGCGCAAGTGAGGGAAGTGTGGATGAAATTTAAGAGACTTGGGGTGCAGCCATCGTACATGCAGGGGGAAAAAAATACACGTCGACGCGCCTGAAAAAAATCTTCGCTCCCCGGTCTAATGGAAGGAGAAAGAACTGTGACATGATCTGGCAGCGTAACAAGGATTCCTTTATGCCGTTACCCCAGATGTATGTTTTTAAACGCACAATGTTTGTTCCTGATGCAGAGGCCATTTTAGGATAAAATACAGTGTGTGAATATTTACATTCTGTCATACTTGAAGTCCTAGGGGATTGCAAATTGTAGAAGAAACACACACACATGCACATGCTAAAAACACTCTGCCGGCTGTAAAAATACACACACACTGCAAACAGTCACTTTTTTGGGTGCTCTCCAAGTCTAGTGCTCCTAATAAGCCGGCGCTCATGACGGCGGGGCATGCGAGGAGGAGCGAGAGCGAGCAACAGATAAGCAGAGAAAGGATGTGGACGAGTCATTACACTCGACACTGCCACAGCAGGAGAGGAAGGGAGGCCTATTTGTTCCAGTTCATTATCTGGTGTGATTGAACTCAAAGAGAGAAATTTCTGATGACAGCCTGAGCCTCTGACCTCAAAGGGATTCTGTACGGAAAAGCAAACAACAAAACAAACAATGATAATTACCGCAAAAAGAAATTATCGGCGAGGATTCTGGCACAGGGTGAAGCCTCACGCGGCGCAGCACTTACTCTGATGACACATCGTTGCAGGAAACTGCAAGACGCACTGCAACTTGACTGCAATTACTGCAGACAAATGAATGTCTAATTAGTGGCAAAGGATTGGTATGAACGCTCTACAATATATCCTATATGTTTATGATTGTCAACAAATCCCATGAAAACACCAAAAGCCACAATGAATTGATCCTACTAATAAGTATTGTCTGAGTATCCGAAAGATCTTCTTCCTCTCAAACTATTATTACACATCAATGAGCCTCACTGTGTCACTGGGTGACATGTTCCTTCATTACCATGAACACACACACTGTAGCTTATTTTGACTCAACGACTCAAATACTCACTAGAGCGCTAAATGTGGATTAATCCGCCGCTGAAAATAGCCCCCAAGAAAAGCTCTATTTACACCTGTTGTGTAACATTTGCTAAGAACTATACTGCCCAGTTGCTTTAGGAAATAAATAAACTAGATGTAGTAGTTCAATTATATATATTTTGACCTATTTTTTTTATTTATCTCATTAGTAGGTACCAATGGGCTTAGGGCTGAATGCCACAGACAGGGTAGAGAAGTTCAAAAGTATTGTGATTGCGATTAACTATTTCAATTTACTGACAGCCTGACAAAATATAGAATAACATCAGTCTATTTTTTAATAGTCGTAGCCTCTCATAGCCTTCCGTGCAAAAGTCCTGCTTCATGTTCCACTTATGTCCAGATTTCTTCTTGTGTGTGGTTTACATTTTATTTGTTAGAGACCATATAGTGTATACTGTACATTACAGCAATGCAGCTAGCAATCACATAAAGTGTGAGACCTTGAGCCTGGCAACATTTATATATGCTGACATGAGCGAGAGGAGCGATGCGGCTCAGGCATAACAGCTCATTAATGTTAACCGGGTCTGGGAATAGACGGTGAAAAGACCCAAAAAAAGGCCTCTGAAAGAAGGGGCGGGGCTGGGGGGGGAGCTGACATCTACAAATACGAGCCAAAATGCCACAGGAAAAATGAATGAGTCTGGTCTTCAACCACCGCAAGATAGGCCCTCGCTTGTCTGCGACAGCTACGAATAACCACGCTCACTCAGAAACATCGGCAGCAGCAGCAGCCATGAAGTGCGGCGGTCATCTGCGGGGTCGGGACTGTGTACTTTCTGTGCTAATGTAGTCGATCTCTCGTTAAACTAACGGCTGTCAGAAAGTAAAGAAAAAATACTGCTCACTTCAGTCAGTGTGAGCGAGCCGGCCGGCCGGCCGGCCACACAGAACACACTCTTTCCCTGCCTGGAGCCGCTCTGTTTGCCAGGAAACCATTCCCTCTGAGCTGCTAGCAAATAGCCCCTGAGCAGCAGGGGAGCCAGTGATCAATGAGCTGTGGACAGGGTGGCAGCAGACAGCTAGTTAGTTCAGCTGATAATGCTCCGACAGAGACACGTTCAGGCTGATGAAGCTAAGATCCCGTGTGTGTGTCTCTGTGTGGTTGTTACAGGCTGGAGGAGTGACAAGCCCCCCCGGCTGCCAGCGTTTACGTGGGCTTCTCAGGGTGTCTGCCCTCCAACCTCGGAGTGGGAGTCTTTCTGTAATACATTGCTACTTTTGGCAAGACTTAACGTTTTATTTTTACCCTTTTTATATGTGTTGTTTTATTTTAAGTCACACTTAAATCATATAAGTCAAAAATGTGTTTTTTTAAACATTTATTCCAGTAGTTTCCAACCTTTTTGACCTCTAATCACAGCCTTAATGTGGACATACTGTAAACTGTAAGCAATTTAAACAAAAGTGGGATTTTTATCCTCTCAGGTTGCTTCATTTGATGATTTTTAATAGGCAACAAAATATTGAAAATATCTAGTGTTTATTTTAGAAACAAAAAACAATATATACATACATGTTGTAAAGCATAAATATGTGTTTTTCTTATTTATTTATTTATTTATTTTATTTATTTATTTAGTCCTCTCCCGAGTTGGAAATTAGTCCATTAATTAACTTACAAAAAATAATTAAATAAAAAAAGTCATTTATCAAGCGAAGATGATGAACAACTGCAGGCTCCAGTGATGTTATATCATTATACATTGAATATCTTTGAATATTCAACAGATTAATAATGAAAAAACATTACATGAAGTCCTAATATTTGAAGGCACATTTGAGATCACTGTTTCTAACATATTAATGCTAGGGATGTCAATCGATCAAAATATTTAATCGCAATTAATCGCAAGATTGTTCATAGTTGATCGCAAATCAATCAACCATTTTTTATCTGTTCAAAATGTACCTTAAAGGGAGATTTGTCAAGTTTTTAATCCTCTTATCAACATGGGAGTGGGCAAATATGCTGCTTTATGCAAATGTATGTATATATTTATTACTGGAAATCAATTATCAACACAAAACAATGACAAATATCACAAGATGCAATCATGCGTTAAAGAAATTAGTGGCATTAAAACAAATTTGCATTAACGTGTTATTATCGCGTTAAATTTGACAGCCTTAATTATAAATATTAAGTAAATAAAGTTCTGATTTATTATGTGAATGTTTATTGTTATGTATATCTATGGGGAGAGTAGTGACTAGGTGGCTTTTGCCTGCCACAAGCCTTTAAAAGGCATGTGTGTGTTCTGCAAAGTGATGTGAAAACGAGACACCGTGTGCCGTCCTCTCAACTCATCTGTGATGAGCGAGTGTGATGAGGAAAGAAAACGAGCGCTGCTGCCCTTTTCTCTGCTGTGACATCAGTTCACCCAAAAGAAAATGAACGGTAAAAAACATAGGAAACATCTAGAGCCACCTGCAGAAACGCTGGCAACATATAGAGGGAAAGTCTTTTTTAATGAACAGCTTCTCTGTCAGAGGTGAGCTGGGTGAATGCTAGACTGTTCCCAGGATGCCTCAGGTGGACAGATTGTACCTTGAATGAGGCTTACCTGTCATAGTTTTCCAACAGAAACTGGCCCTGTGGTCATTAAAGTCAGGTCTGTCTGTGAGCATGTGTATGTGAGCGGAGGGGCGCATCAGTCATCACTAATTTTCTAGGATTAAAAAGACAGAACAGGTGCACAGTGTGGCCATTTTCAGTTGACCGAGTTTTAAGTTTTCTTTTCTTTTCTGAAACTCCTTTATGTTAAAGCAGCAGTGGGGAGAAATGGAGCAAATATGATGAAACGGTCACTATATCCTGACAGTAGTACATGAGACAGGTAATCTGAAAAAGATCATGTGCCTCTGGTGTCCTCCGGTGCTTCTAATGGCATCTGTAAGATTTCAAAGACCGGAGGAAAACAACCAATCAGAGTCGAGCTGGAGCCTTGCCGTCTCACTCGCAAACTCTAGGAACGCTCTCTCTCTGATATGACCTGTGATTGGTCAATTAAGATTATCTCTCAGAACACTTGAATTACAATATGCTGAAAGATTATTATGGAGTTTTTGCCCAATGATGCCAAAAATATACTGCCTACTGCCGGTTTAAGTGTTTTACACTTGAGGAAGTGGAGTCAAACTGGGTGACCAAGTCTTGCTTTACCCTTGAATACCTCGCTGTCTTTTCAGGACACAAAGAACACATGAGGTCAGAGGAGTCTATAGCGTGCATGTGTTCACGTGTGTCGAGCCACCTTCGCGGCTGCCGACAGAAGAAAGAAAAGTACACAGGTCGATGGGATATATAATGGGTTCCGGCTATACTGCATTCCTTCCTATACAGCAGTTCACAGAGTGCACGCGTTCTCAACAACAGCACAGATAACAAACCGAGAGCACTGATGTCACACACCAGTAATTGTTGTTTTCTGACTGCAGTTACACCAGTGCTTCGATATGCATTTGTAGGGGTTTGTTTGCCGGCAATGGGTGCATCCGGCTTTTTAACGGGTAAAGAAAATAGGAGAGCACAAGAGAGATTAAGTGTAATTTTCCACTAGCAAAGAGGCCGATTTTTTTTTTTTTTTTTACTCAAGTGGAAAATATGTTGTTTTACTGCTGTGCAGAGCCTCAGGGCTGTATTTACAGAAAGTTACACAACCAAAACAGGTAACAGTAAAGACTGAGGTTGATTGACACCTACGTAATGTTACCAAAAACAAAACCTGAATCAGTGAGCAGTAATGTAAGAGTCACTGGATTGTGATGTGAAACAAATCAGAAGAGGGATTACTTGGCAGATTAATTCAGTGGGTTGGATTCAGCGTATCTACAATGCAGACAAGATTAACTTTTCTTTGTTCTTATGTGTCAGAAGAGTAGACGGATGAATTGTGATAGATTATAAATCTCTGTATTTTTCCAATTTCACTGCTGCCGTTGACATGACGGACTGTCAGGCTCTTACTTTACTGCCTATGACTATATATATATACACACACACACACACACACACACACACACACATACAACATGCACCCACTAAAAAAAAAAAAATAAATGTGCATGCTACACAGTTTGCACACATGTGTGTATGAGGTGTGTGCGCATGCATATGTGTGTGTGAGTGTCCACTGCAGCAGCTACGTCAGCAGCGGTCCTGTAGCGCCAGGTGAGATTTATGAGGTGTTAAGAATGCTTGCCTCCAGCCCAGTGATGGGAGACTGATCCCACCTCCTCGCCTGCCTGTGCCCCTGCCTAACACCTCGCCTGGCTCCTACCCACACAGCTGCATGTATGCGCACAATAACCCCCACTGCACACACACACACACACACACACACATATGTGCATATCAACCCCTGAACCCGAAAGTGTGAGTCTAATGTCTGCACCACCCCCTCCATCCCCCCGCTCTGAAAGACGCACTTCCTGGAGCTAAGCACACCTTCTAAAATATCCCGTTCCTGCCTCCCAACGATTTTCTTTCCCCGCTGACGAAAGCTCTTCTGTGGAGAAATCACACATATTCTGGCCTTGGTCTAACCAAAGAGCGTACTCTCCAGCGGGGGCCACTCGGAGAGAAAAGCTTCACTTGAGAGCGGCTCGAAAGGTCACTGCAGGAGCCGGCGAGAAGGAGGGAGCGTGTTTCACAGCTTTTACAAGCGTCATGAATCACCAAGGCTTCTCACTTTACTGGCTGACATTGAAGACGCTCTCTTGCCTGACAGAAAGTATGGGGTTGCATCTTCTCTTGCAGTTGCTAAATATTCTATAGCTTAAGCGATCAAGAAAATATATTTTGGACACAGTATTTGTATCTAGGGTCCAGGCTGCAGGGATCAAGAATCCTTCTTGTGGGTATCTGCTGATACCGAGCCTGATCCTAGGCTTATATTTACGTATTGATATGATATGAATGAAAGTTTATCTGGGAGAGTGTGACGTGACCAGTGATAGCGACAGTCAGCGTCGACTTAAAATGAGTAGGAGCGAGTTCAGTAAAGAAAGGATCAGCTTTATTTTAGTCGATGCATTAAAATATTCCCGGATCGGCCCTGAGACCGATCCTTTGGATCTGCTCGGCTCTGTTTGATGTCTATTTGTACCGTGTTGACTAAGCCTCAATGCTGGTTTGTCTTAAGCCACAGTAAATTATACACTTCCACCAATGAATCTGCTATTCGAGCACAACTGATCAAGTAGCTCTTTGTTGTGTTTTTGTATTTCATTCATTTGCCCCTGAAAGCTTCTTTTCAGTTCGATTATATACATGAAGACATTTAGGTTTGCCTTTGCCATCAAGACCAGGGATGTAACAGCTTACTCTGTACACACGACATCTACTGCACGTATGTCCATCCTGGACGGGGGATCCCTCCTCTGTTGCTCTTCCTTATTAAGTTTTTCCTTATCCGATGAGAGGGTTGGACTGTAAAGGTGTCGTATCCTGTACAGATTGTTAAGCCCCCTGAGGGAAATTTGTGATTTGAGATACAAATAAAATTGACTTGACTTGATATTTTGGTACCAAGTTGATACCAAAAAACTGAAAACGTGATGGTACTCGTTTTTCAACAATACCGTAGATATCGGGATTCAGGGCTCTAGACTAACGGCGTCCCGACATCCAGAGGACGATAACGCTACATTGTGCATAGCTAAAAGCTAACGTTGCATTGTGATGCGTTCAAGATCTATTCAGTAAAAATGAGTATTGAGCGAACGTTATCATGATGTGTTTAAATGTAATCTTGTAAAAAATTTAGTTTTTGGCGAGAAAGTTGAGGCGAATTATCAGTATGCAAACGGTAAAAAAGGAGTGTATGTTGAGGTAAATGGGATTTATTGTTTAGTTTTTTGCACCGTGGTATCGGATTAGGTATCGAGAATCAATGAATTTCACTGCTATTTGGTATCTACTACTGAATTTCTGGTATCGCGACATCTCTTACAACCTTCATTGTGCAAAAAGAAGCAGTTACTCAAAGCAACTTTTACTCCGGCTGAACTAGGTCATTAACTTTTCTTCCAGTAAAGGGGTCAACAACATCCTGGACGTATTTACAACAGCATCATAACCAATTATAACACAAGTAAATATTTACAATAGTGACTTCTTTACAACCTCGTCCCCCTTTGAGAGGGAGAGGGACACAACCAAACCTGATGTGCACATGTTGCCTTGATCACCACAGCAACACTCAAAGAGGAGCTGCAACAACAGCTCATTACGAAGCCTTACTTCAGCATCACCTGAGTCCAGTTCCCCCCCACTCCAACCTGTGACCGACACCAGTCCCCTCTGGTCCGGCATGAGCTCTCTACCATTAAAGCCGTTCTCTCACCAAACATCTGTCCAAACAACTCTGGAGGGTTATTCCGTCTCACTGTGCCCGAGCTGCTATGCATTATCTGCCTCTGCTGCTTCCCTAATGCCGCGGGGACTTAGAGCAGGATTAAACCACAATTATGCGCTTCCCCATTCGCTCCAGCTGTGTGCAGAGAGGAGAGGACTATGGGAGGCACTATTCAAAAAAAAGTTGCTTGCCCAAGATGCTTTGTGCAGTCATAGAAGACAACATCATTTACATAAAAGTCTAATTCTTTCCGCGTACGGTGCTCCATCACCCCCCAGCTCCATCACATGCTTATTTCAATTTCCTGAGAAAACTTTTGTCATTAATAACCATTAAATCCTGACAAGACAAATTCATTATTTCCGTTTTATGCTACTTTATACTTCCCCTCTATATTGTACTTTCTACTCCACTACATTTATTTGACAGCTTTAGTTACCAGTTACTTTTAAGATGAAGCTTTTACACAGTGGAAAACATAACAAGCTTTTATAATATAACACATTGTTAAAGACATAACCAGTGGTGTCCAACCTTTTCTGCTTCTGACATCTTACGAAAAGCAGCATAGTCAGGATCGCATTTCAGATGTCTGAGTTCAACCAAATGGTGATTTTTCTCTCTAAACTTCTTTATTTCTATATTTATCTACAATATCTCACCAAAAATCAAAGATTAGAGAAAAAGTCTAAAAACAGAAAACTGATTTCTGCATCAGAACATTGTTTTTTTTTCCTTCCTCTCCAACTAAACATCTCACGACCCCTCACTGGTGTCCCTATATATAAAACTGTATATTAAGTAGTCAGTAACATGCTACTCCAACATTAATGCTTCAGTATTAATAATCAAATGATGACATATATAATAATATATCAGTCAGAGGAGCCAAACCAGTACTTTTACTTTAATATTTTAACTATATTTTGTACTTTAAATTAAGTAGGAATGTCATGCAGGACTTTTACTTCTATATTTACATTGCTGTATTGGTACTTTTATTTCAATTAATTCAACTGTGCAAACACTGTCATTAACACTGCATTCATACTGTACATTTCAAGAAATATTCGTATTAATTTCTTATTTATACCGTTCTGGCACTTATATTAACACTTGATATATCCCACTTCTCAGCATTTTCTATTTACGTTTTTGCACTGTGGTTATTTGTTATATATCGCACATCTTAATGCAAATATTTGTACATATTTCTTATATTTTAATTTTCTTATTTTTAATTTATTTTTTCTTTACATATATTGTGTTTATATTGTAGCATTATGTACATAATTTACACGTTACATACTCCTTTATTTCTATTTTCTTACATTTCTTTATGATTATACAAGAGGAACTATAACACCCCAATTTCCCTCATGGGGATCAATAAAGTATTTCTGATTCTAAACTGATAAAAGAAATAGTTTTACTTCTGTTAAAGTTGTAAGTGATTGTATTTTACTGAGTAAATCAGTGGAACATCTCCTTATAAAACCTGTAGCGGCTCCTCAGTGGGAGTCACTGAAGCTTCCTGGTTATAAACTATAAGCGAAGCGAGGC
The DNA here is from genome assembly GCA_916701655.1 of Sebastiscus albofasciatus. Lineage (NCBI taxonomy): Eukaryota > Metazoa > Chordata > Actinopteri > Perciformes > Sebastidae > Sebastiscus > Sebastiscus albofasciatus. Next base: position 30,860 of record CAKAOI010051072.1, read on the forward strand.
GGCGCTCCAGAGAGCGCGAGCATATGAGCCGCACATACTGCATATGTGACAAATCACCGTGCACAATTAGAGGATGAGGACAGTGGACAGGATAAGGATAACAAATCGTTATACAAACCAGCCGCTTGCTGAGTCTGTGATGTGTACACACGCATTATAAACATACATGTATTAATCACATGGGCAGACGGGCAGAACACAACCTACCAGTCATATTGTGTGTGTTTGTGTGCGGTTAATGATTTCCCCAGGCCTCCTGCGTTGTGTGGTCCGCCTCGTCTCCGCCCTGGAAGAAATAAAAAGAGGATTGTTAGGGCGGGTGAGCAGCTGAGACAGAAGGCGGAGGGTGGCGGGAGGAGGAAGGGAGGGATACAGCATATAGAAAACAAACAAGGCCATACAGTACAAAGGCCAGCGAGGACACACCCCCATCCTCCCCCATCCTCCCCCTTTCCTCTCTGTCCTCATTCCTCTTACTTTTCTTGTTCTCTGTTTCTGTCTGTACTTCCCCTGTTGACTTCTCTTCCTTCATCTGTCCTCTCTTTCCTTCCTCCTTTATTTCCTCTTAGTTTGAAGACCTTGTTTTTGTTTCCTCTGTCTCTCTCTGTCCCTCTCTTCCTATCCTTTATTCCTCTTCCGCTCCATCTATTTCTCCCCCCGCCTCCTCCTTCTGTGAAAATGAAAACTCCGAAGCCTCGGCCTGTTTACCTCACAGTCAGACATGAAAGCCAAACATTTATCTATGGGCCTGCGTCACAGTCATGCTATAATGGGAGCAAAAACATCCTCCTAAAGCTAGCATTACCGGATTTAATGTCAGCATCGGAGCTGGAAACGTTGACAGACTGACATCAGGCAGACGTTGGCGTGCACGCTACAGACGTCTGCTACCTGTAGGGTCACACTTTGATGTTTACCAGCCTGTCATCTCAGATAAGACGCTTGTGCACACACTCTTGTGCTAAGCTAGCTGCGCTAACATCAGCTGTGAGTTGCCAAATTTCCATATAACATTTAGGGGAATATTTGCTTTCCTTCTGAGAGTATCAATATGGTGTCTCTGTGTGAAGGATGGAGCTGGAGTCATGGCACACACACCTTCAAATGTTGCATCTTGTTTGTTTAACCCGCACCTCAGAACAAATGTAAAAACGACAATCTGTGGTTTAAGGGGAGTGACGTGTTGGACCTATTTCTTGACGAACAACAGTTTATCCATCCACCCAGCTCTACTTTACAGCATCTCCAGCTATAGTGTCAGCTGACCGATACGGTCAGTAAGCACGTTTGATACTGCAAGTCTATCTTCAAATTCAATTAAATCTTATTTATATACAGTAGCACATTTCATACGACAGGCGGAGACGCAATGTGCTTCAAATAAAAACAAAAAACAGGCAAAGATCATTTATGACGTATGAAATAAGAACATATAAGATAAGAAGGTATTACATATATAAAACATATCAGATAAAAACATATAAGATAAGAAGGTATTACATATATAAAACATATCAGATAAAAACATATAAGATAAGAAGGTCTTATTATTATTCAAATTGGAATAATAACAATAATAATACTGATTCTAAAATAAAAGTTTTACCCGTTACCACGTACTAAACACAACTAAAAGCTTGCAAAAAAAGATATGTTTTTAATCTGCTTTTAAAAGAAGGGAGAGTAGGACCACAATGACTGAAGGCACCATGAGCACATACATACACATACACATACTGTACTGCAATTTCACATACACTCTTACCACTGTTTTCCATTTTAGCACTTTCCCACGTGGATTATTAAAGACACTGCGTGTATAATGTGTTTATAAGTGAGCTTTAGGCGGATTTTGCTATCTCTGGACAGAGACCGAGGCTACACTTTTCCCCCTTTTTTTCCAGTGTTGATGCTCAGCGAAACTAACCGTCTGCTGACTTTAGCTTCATATTAACGTGTTTCCCAAAATGTCAAACAATTCCTTTAAAGGTGCAGTGTGTAGGATTTGGCGGCAGCTCCCCATGTAGATATAAACAGCTCATTATCAGGTAATGAAAACACAACAATTCTTATTTTCAGGTGATTATACACTAAAGAAAACACACTTATTAATATTATATTCAATTTCTGCCAATATATCCCCCGAAATACTACACACTGTTCCTTTCAACATCAATGCTGTCTTTTTACCCACATCATTCAAAACAAGACAACTGATTTTACCTTTGTTAAAAAAAAGTACAATAATTCAACAGCTAATATTATTAAACTAAATACCTGTTGTGGTGCCAAAACAAACGGTAGTCATTCATTTAAAAAGGTTGAAGCTTTAAAACCAGAACAGAAAATCCAAGTTCAGTTTTATGCAAAAATGTAATATGCAAAAATGTAATATGCAAAAATGTAATATGCCTTATGACTTTAGTTCCTATATGTCAGTTCCTATTGAAAAATGAAAAGCTGATTGTGGCTACACCAGCTGCACCTCACAACCTGTTTATTATCTGGTGAGGTTTATTCCAAAGATGACAACTTCATATTAGAAAACGGCACGGTAATGACAAAATGTATTTAAGCCTTTACAGGCAATTTATCCCTGTTACAATTCATTATGGTTTGTGTCTCAATAACAACTCCACATGAACGGTAATGCCCACAAGCGTCGGTAGGCACGCTGCCCACAACAGACAGATACTTCCCACACAACAACAAAGCAGGGAACAGAAGAAGAAAAACAGATGACGGGGAGGAAAAGAGAAACAGAAATTGCGAGGGAAATCTGTGAAAGTGAGAAAGAGGAAGGAAACAAATCAGCTCAAACTGCAGAGCGTTTTGAGGCGGGAAGGAAAAGAGGAAGCCGTTAATATCTTTACGGTCCCATCGGAGGGGAAGTGCCGGAAGGAATGCATGTGTGCCTGACTTTCTATATGTGGAGTGTATTGTGGAATTAGGAAGCGTCTGTGTTGCAGCTTCATATCTGTATATCTCATTTTCATCTACGTGTGTGTGTGTGTGGACGCTAGGGTTGGGATGATGTATACGGTGCGATGATATAAACTTAGCTGCCGTTTATAGCTGCGTTCACTTGATGGCATGTGTGGAAAATGTGATGGGTGGGTTTCATTTCACATTCCACAAGAGGGGAATTCCCCTCCGTCTGAACATAAAGAATACATTTATTTCCTGCTGTGGGGAGGAGAGGATGAGGAGACGGATGGCTAGTTTTATGGATAGAAGTGCAAGAGCTTCTGACTAATTTAGCTAATAGATGAGGCCGAAGGTCACGCGCAGAGTTTACACAGGGGATCTGCGGGCTCGCAGACGGCGGATTAGCAGAGAGGCGGTGAAATGGATTGTGTCTGTGCGCCGACCGTCTGTTTGAAATGAAGGAATATGGGTCGGATTTGCCACGGAGACACCAGATCAACTCACTGAAGACAACACGTTAAGATGGGAGGTCAACTATTTAGCCTCTGTACTGACAGTCTGTGACAACTCAGATCTACCCCCTCCTCCCTCCCCAACACTGCAGAAGAGATGGAGGGGGCTGAAGGCTGAGCAGCATTGAGCTGAGAGCTTGGAAGAAGACGAGCTTCAAAGTGAAGCCTCTTCATCTTGCTAGCAATGCTATCGCCGCTGCCAGTGTGGCCTTTTCACCATCCTGCCGACATGAATAGCTCCCTTTGTCGCAGTGAAATTCCACTGGCAAGTCTCTAATTAGCTGGAGGGCTCTTCCCCTGCAGACCGGCGTGGGCAAAAAAAAAAAAAAAAAGACAGGGCACAAGGAAAGAGGTAGCTCACTGAGAGGGGGAACTGGGCAAAACAATAAAGAGCCTGAATGGAGAAGCAGTCATATGATGCCCTCCTGCTGCAGCTAACTAACAATATAAATTGAGTGTGGAGGAAAAAAAAAGAGTGTGTGTGAGTGAGGATGAATGTCTCAGGGAAGGAATCTGACAGGTGGTTAACCAGCACCGGGTTGTCAACACCAATATGAATCCTCCAGTTGGTATTTACACTGAATTGTTGGGGAGTGGCTCACCTGCAAATATGTAACAAGTATTCTGCCCTGAGGATCTGATTAATATTCATTAGTAACCTGACCTGGCTCACTTCTTCACATAGGATTTAGGACGGGAAGGGGAACTCCAGCGATTTTACACATAAGGGTCAGTTTACCCAATGATGGAGACAATAATTCAGCCTGTGAAAACAGCTGTCTTCTGTGGTGATGGAGGGGGGAAATCTAAAGTTAGGCTTGACACTTTAAAGGGAACATGCTAATTTTCAAGTTCACACTGGTATTTTAGGTTTCTACTAGAACATGTTTACATGCTTTAATGTTCAAAAACTCATTATTTTTCTCATACTGTCTGTCTGAAGATACCTGTATGATCCCATACAATAAAACTACATTGTGAATTACGTTTCAAGGGAAACATATTCTGTTGCAGATCACGTTTGTATCACAAATACGTTTGTAATAATAGTCTGCAGAATTACGCATAGGAAGGAGGTCGAGGAGGTCGAGGAGGTCGGGTCAACCAATCAGGACTTTCACCCAGGAGACCGCTGTGAAACCAAAAGTCAACATTCACTGATGTTAATTACTTCAAAAACGTTGCCATTTTAGGCCAAACCACAATGTTTTTTTGACTAAACTTTAAACGTTTTATGTTTTGTTTTGTTTCAATTTACAACGTTAACCACATGTTTAAAGCCATCTAAGGCTGCGACCATAATCCGGGACAAAATATGTTTTCATTGAAATTGAGAAAGTAGTTCAGTTGTTTGGGAACATTCATTTTGTAGGAGACTGGGTTGCAACTACAAAGAGTTTAGCACCACTGCGACCTGGGGGCTGTATAGTTGTGACATCACAACCTTACAGAAGTCCTGACTGCTCATTTAAAACCGCAGTTTCTGGATACGGTTGTGTGCATTTCTCCATAGATTGAGTGTTGTGATGCTTTCCCAGTATTTTATATATTAAAAGACATGGAAATCTCACATTCTACAATATGGGACCTTTAAATATTTAGTAGAAAACTTGTGTTAGAAACTGGAGGGCATGAAGTTTGAAAGATGAGGGGTTTAACAAGCACAGGCCGTCTAATGAAAGATGCTACCGAGTTGCAGGATCTAGTGTTTTTAAAGCTCACTCATGCTAAGGACTAAATGTCAGGATCTGCTTCTTCACTTTTGACCAATCTTTGTTTTTTTAATCCGTCTTGCATCCCCCGACTTTATGGATGTCAATACTAAATTGCTGGAGTATCCCTTTAAATTGTACAATCTGTGTCAATAATGCATCTTTTCACATATTTTTCATATTTGTTCCTACATGTATGATGCTTTAGCCTTGCAGCATACAAGTGAATATACAGTTGTCTCGTGTGTGTTTTCCATACGTAAGTGTGAGACTTTGCTAGCCCTGTGTACATGCTGATGGGTGTCCTGTGTCAAGTTTGATCTCGGTAGCATTACTGTGGCATGTGATCACATGCCTGTGCTATATTTGCACGGACTGGATAGCTATCTTATATGGTGTATCTAAGCCCATCCTGGAGCAAAGGCACAAATATTGTACAGTACAGGAGGCGTGTCCCTTACTGAACTGTCGCAAGGTTCATACAGGACAGGACATATGATCAACAGCTTTCATGATGACTGCGTCTAATCACTTGCTTTTTTTCTTTGCACTGAAGAGGATTTTCTGAATTAAAAATATCTGAGCAACAAACTCACCATCATTTAAAGCCCCAAAACACCACCTGCTACTGACATCTGAAGCATTGCTGATGCATCAACAACAAAGTTACGGCAGGTCACGGCAGTGCGAGTTGTAAACGAGCGACTTCCTATTTCCTGTTAACAAAGCGACCGCAGGTGCTAGGAGTAAACAGTACAAGGTTGTGAGGTTGCACAGTCTAATGCACAAAGAAACTGGGTCAGGATCAATATTGCATAGCAAAGTGCAAGGTTGAATCTGAGGTACTGTGGATGACAACAGCCAGAGTGAAAAAGGCAATGAAGATGTTAAATAGAATATTGATCCATGGTTTACTTCAGAAAATGTGCAGATGCTGTATTGTTAGTCTTTATTAAAGGTGCAGTATGCAGGATTTGGTGGCATCTGGCAGTGAGGCTGCAGATTGCAACCAACTGAAACTTCTCCCGTGTGCCAAGTGTGTAGGAGAACTATGGTGGCTGATGCAAAAACGCCCAAAAGTATCCCCTGCTTTATGGTCTATTTGACTCTAAATGTGACCGTAATTTACTAAATGAACATCATGCTGTATTTAAGAAGACTTGAAACTAGCAATTGGGATCATAAACTCATGTTTACAATGTTTACTGAGGTAATAAATCAAGTCAGAAGTAGGCTCATTTTCTCATAGACTTCTATACAATCTGACTTCTTTTTGCAACCAGTGGAGTCGCCCCCTGCTGGCTATTAGAAAGAATGCAGGTTTAAGGCATTGGCTTCATTTCTCAGACCGTGACTTTAACACACTAACAAGACTCTTGACCAATCAAAATGCCAACTGAAAAAGGTAGTATGTAAAGATACCAAACTACATCACAAGGAGATCCAGTTCTGCTTGATCAAAGGTGCAGGAGGTGTTTCGGGATCTGGTGCTGTCAAATTGCATTTCTAATTGTCATCTGACCTAAAGGCACAATGCCATAAAGAAGCTCCTAAGGTTTATGTCATTATCTGATAGCTCTAAACGAGCCTGGAAGTGTTCCACAAAGAAAGAGGAGGAGACTTTGATAAGATCCGTCAAAGGCTGCGTCTAGTCCTCAACGTGACTGACTGATTCTTATCCGACCACGCCTGCCCTCCCGAGTTCCAGCATTGCCACCACATCTTTACGTTTTTACAGAGGGACTGTAAAACCTGCCTTGTAAATACAGTTCATTAAGTTTTAACAATGTGACTGCTAGCTCTAATTGAAGTAAGCTATGAGAAGTATTTCAGAGGCTGTTATGGAGCAGAGTACTTTCTATTTTTAAATCCAACAATGAAGACAATCATTAGTCGGTGCAAATCAAAAGGCAGCGAAGGCATCACAGTTATGAGCCTTAAGGCAATTCAAAAGTTCTGCATTTCCAAAGAAGCGACTTTGATGCACGCTGCAAGAAAAGGGTTGTATTGTAAGATATGTGCTTCCCCTAGTTCACGACATCGATATGATCTCACAAGATAAAAAAAAAACACACATTGGACTTGAGGAAGTCTAAAACAGAAGCAGAAAAAGTCTCCCCACTTCAGAGGACATTCAACTGAAAACATCTTGAGGGTAAATTCTGTCAGTGGGCCCCAAGTTCACCACTACACCCCCCTCTCTGGTGGCAAATGTGAGGCTTTGAACTCCAGGCCGGGAGGGGTGCGGGGAATTCGCTGGCCTGTCAGGACTATGAATGATGGTGGATGGAAAAGATCAGATCCTGCCTCGCTGTTCTGCCTTCAGGGAAAAGATCCTCTGACGATGCAGAGCGAGCCGTGCGAGGCTAAACATGGCAAGTCATAAAGAGCTGCAGCTCTGGGGGTGAAAAGTGTCATCTCAGCGTACAAAGGCCTCAATTACACCTGCAATTTCAGCAAAAGATATCATCAACCAGAAGATCGGCAGGCAGTTTTAGACGCATCGGTTGCCTCCAGAAATACTTTGAGGTACTCTCTTAACAAAGCAATGTTTTAAAGCGCGATAGCCTTGAGAAGTCAGAAGAGATTATAAATGAAATATACACTGCCATGCTTTTAATAAACTGATAATCTAGGTTGGTTTGAGGGAAGTCATGTAATTTCAGCAAAAAATGTCAGCCAAGATTCCACTCGTCTGCTTTGCATCAGCACATTGCATCATAGATATTCTTGTGGCTTGTCTGTGGGAAAGGGCTCAAAACCAATCTGTAATGGTTTGGCATGAAGCAGTTCCCCTGTCAGTGGCTTTGCAGAGTTCACATGAAAACAAGGCTTCATAGTGGCACTTCATTTCCAAATCTTACTCATCACCACCTTCACACCATCTCCTCCTTCCATTGCACTTAACCTTGACCCATCTCACTTAGTCACAATAAGTAGTAAATTAGATCTAACATCCGAATCCCCTTATGAAGTTATTTGGAAGAACACCGACAACCCGCAACGAACGAGAGAAATACTATCAAACAATAGCAGCAATTAACGAGTATCGGTGCCAGCAGCCTGAGGGATCACAAACGTGTCTGGCAAGAGAGCGCGAGCGAGACAACAACAGAGAGAAGTAGTCAACTGTTGGCTTGGAAAGAGTGGTGTGCAATCTGTGTCATGCTTTACATGATTAACCAATTATTCATCATTAACGTGGAGGATGATCTGCTAAGATAAATGGCATAAAATATGCTCCATTAGTAGAGACACAAGTCACATTGATGCCATGTCAAGGAAGAAAAGGGGCTTTCGATGTTCAGCCAAATGCAATTAGAGCTGTGTATGTGGCACTAATCTGACGATACGTATCATGATGCAGGGGGCTACCATTCAATATATTGTGATATGTTGTGATACTGTAAGCAAGGGCAGATCTTGTGATTTTTTAAATCAAATTTTATGAAAACTGTCAAAGTATAAAGAACACACCGCCATATGCATAAAAATCAGAGTAATTTTTTTTTTACTTCTTTATGCAATGGGTTTGTTTACTTTTTCAGAGATCCTTTACTAATTTGTTCGAGAAGAGGATTCACTCGTCGGGGAAAAAACTGAACTGAACTGAATTTGTATCTTTAGTTGTTTATTGCTAAATCTCTGAAAAGTGGTGCTTTTTTTATTGTCATCAAAATATAACATTAGCATTTTAAATAAATATTAGATGGTGAATTTAAACTACTGCTTGCAATCTGAGGACATATATAGAGAGAGAGTGTGTGTGTGCGTGTACAGCCTCTGCTGTTTTCTTACAGTCATTGAGCTCTACCTGAGGAATAAAGTCTCATCATTTTACTTTTTTTTTTTTTTTTTTTTTACCGTGGTATCGAATTGGGTATCAAGAATCGTGGAAATTCACTGGTATTGCTATCAACTACTAGATTTCTGGTATCATGACATCCCTAGTGGGATCTGCATTTGCGTATATCACAGTCCCTATAGCATGCAACATCATACTGTAGCACTACTTTGAGAGGGCACGTACACTGGGAGGGCACATATCTTTGAAGTATTGACTAAGTAAATCTGTGCATGCAAACTATTGATTAACTAGAATGGCACTCGGAGAGCGCAGACCTCCGCCAAGATTCCCGAGTACGATTGCCCCCCCCCTCTCCGTTCAGCTTGTGCCATCATCCACGTGTTTTTGTTTATGTTGAGATCAGCTGTACGTAGCGGAGCATCACAAAACACTTCATTCAAACTGGACAGAAACAAAATAAAACTCACCTAAACCGTCGTTGTTACTCTTTCCAACAATCACCAAGTGTGCTTTAGTCCAACTCAACTCTAATTTCACCGAGTTTAATGTGAGAAAACGCCAAACCTACAGTTCCCCCGCCCCTGCTCTCCGCTCTCTCTCTCTCTGTCTGCCTGAGTTATTAACAAACTAGCTTTTTGCGCAAGATTAAAATGTCTGTACATCAGGATGCACTTTCAACGTTGATCGAATTGGACCTCGTTCCCAGTAAAGGCGTCATCATCCGTGCAACACGATGGGCTTTGCATGACAGCAGTACAAACATGTAAACATTCCCTTCGGGGAATCTGTATTGCCCAGCTGGAATTGATGTAAGTTAGGGACAAAAAAATTGCTCCTTCATGCTATTTTAGCTGTTTCATGTAGTTCAAAACAGTTGTGGGTTTGACTGCATTCTTTCACTCTGCCCGTAAAGCTTGAGATTTAGCCTATAACATCAGGAATCAATTCTCAAGCCATGTGCGCCGAGTGGAACTGTGGAAGAAACCATTTATTCACACATACATGGATGTGCATGCCCTAACCCTCACACACGCACACGCACACACACACACACACACACACACACACACACACACACACACAACTACAGTAAACGTCCTTCAGGCCATCTGTGTTTCAATCTATTCAGGTTGGGGAAGAGAGGAAGGGGGGTTGGAGGGGGTGACAGCATGTTCATAGTGTCACTCCAAGGGCGGTCGTTTTGTCCCGGTGAAAGACTGGATTCACTAGAAGACGAGCGGCCATAAAACGCACAGCACTCAGGGAGAAGATGACCGAGGAGAGATCAGGAAGAGGATAGTAATAAGGAGAGAGATGACGGAGATAGGAAGACCCCGAGACTGAAAGAGCGAGAGGACACAAGGCCTCGTTGATGAGAGGCTGCACAGCTGGATGGTTCAAGGAGACAGCGGGGGGGTGGAGAGGCCACGGCAAACAGGGAGAAGACAATGCAACAGGGCTTGTCAAAATGAAAATTTACTGTTGGTCAAGCTGCAAATAGCTTTGCTCCAGTGCCCTCGACACTGGATTTGCATGAAATATGTGTAGAGAAACAGAGAAAGGGACACAAGATCAAGGAAGCTATAGAGCTTCATAGAAATCCTTGTCTGTATATGAGCATGAGATGAGAGATTGGTGTAAACTAGGGCCGCAAATAAGGATTATTTTCATTGTCGATTATTTTCTCGATTAATAAATGAGTTGTTTGGTTTTCAAAATGTCGATCAGTGTTTCCCAAAGCCCAGGATGACCTCCTCAAATGTCTTGTTTTGTCCACAACTCAGAAATATTCAGTTTACTGTCACAGAGGAGTAATGAAAACAGAAAATATTCACATTTAAGAAGCTGGAATCAGAGAATTTAGACTTTTTTTTTCTTAAATTATGACATAAACTGATTAATCAATTATCAAAATAGTTGCCCATTAATTTAATAGTTGACAACTAATCGATAAATCGTTGCAGTTCTACTGTAAACACAGAGTTTGTAATGTTTTTTTCTGGGTTCACTGGAGCAGATAAACTGTATGTAATATGTCTATAATGAAAAATGTAAAAACTAGACCAACGGGCGCTCACTGACGGCCCCGTCTGTCGGCTTGGTGTGTCAGGGCCTTAACAGATCTCATGACTAAGTCAATACACTATTGGGTCCCGTAGATAATTAGGACATTAGTATGTACATCCCAAATACAATATATCTAAAACATTTGGTCATGTTTCACTGAACAACACAGAGACCATGAGGAGCTTGTTATTCACAACCATTTTGAATCACCATTTTATATGAAATTACGAGTACATTATAGATTCTTGAGGCTCTCTTTATCCTCGTCACATACTGGCTTGAGTGATTTTAATTTTCCATTTCAGACATGTTGGTAATATTAGCAGCACTGCACTGGTTTCTATAAGGAAGGAACAGAGGAGGCTCTGTTGCAGTTCTTCTCCAGTTGGGTCTTCCCCACCAGTCAGTTCAGTAGTGTTTCAAATTAGAGCCATCATAAATAAGTTTTTAATATCAGCCTTTTATCTATGATCTACAATCAGTTCTACCAGGAAACCGCTGCGAGACATTCACCGACTTAAAGAAGAAGAAAAATCCCAAACCCAACATGACGCTGACTGAACTTTAAGACTCACTATCTCAGTTACAAACTCACCAAGTTACAGTAATATGGCGTGGTGGTGAACATGGCGACATTGCTAAAGACATCTTATAGCCAGGGCAACAAACACAAGCAGTCGGACGACCCCACTGGGTGAGAATAATGTTATCACAAATGATAGAAATGATGTCAAAGCTCTGAAAATAAGATCCAAGTTGTAACTAGATCTGTCTTATAAACAAACTTGACTCCATCTTTGCAAGCCATACCGTTTATGAGCTTCCCTCCACAGACTCCAGGAAGGAAAAGGAAGGAAGAAGCTCAACAGGTGCATGACAACAGCTGGGCCCCACCAGAGCTCAAGACATGCATTAAATCACCCGGCCTCAGACCCACAGCCCGGCGCAGAACAGAAGCTATCATCGTGGAGCCCAAATGCGATTAGTGTCCAGTGGTAATCTAGGGCCTATTCATTCGTGCTTAGAGTAGGTGACACATTTGATTCAGAGGATTAGTCCACCTCTCCTCACGGTGCAGGGGAGGGGAAATCAAAGGGCCCACGTTGGGGGGAGCAGTGGAAAGAAGGAAGGAACTGCGTGGAAGAGGAGGAAGGAATATCAAAGAAAGCAGAAAGGGGAGCAGGAGCCATGAGCCCAACACTCTTCCATAATTAAAGCAGACAGTTCCTTTGTGCAGCCATGTCATTAACATAACCCAGCACCCTGCAGGGAGGCCTTTAGTTAGTGCCTTCAGAACATACGTGATGAGAGGCTGCGAGACACGAGGAGCTGCAGATGCCACCACATGATGAGTTTAACATTCAAAACTTTTTAACGACTGTAATTTTATGAGTCTATTTAACCTTTGAATTAAACACATGCATTATCCCAGGCGAGCTCATCCCAGCAATCACATGCATGTCTTTACTGAGGAATTTAGTGTGCAATCTGGCATGCATATAAACATTCTGTATAAACACACGCTGCCACTGTTCAGTGTATTTATCAAGCTCCTATTAAAACAGGGCTGTTTCATGACACAATAAGGAGTTAGTGAGTGAGATCATCCACGCAGGCTGCCACACTAAACACTGAGAAACCATGTGACTCACCACATGATGTCACATGTGGCTCTGTTATCTGGGACTCCATCTCTGGCCTATATTCAACCGCTTTTGCTGCCCAATCTCTATTTTTGTTTTAAATTAAACATTTCCTCTTTTCCGCTGCACAAATAAACAATGAAGAGGAACACCGTCATGGAATTTACATCGAGAGCTTTAACATAACTCATTAGAGCAGACGTCATCCTGCAGAGTCTCCACCAAAGAGTTGGCATGCATTAGAGCTGGGACAACACACCTAGCTCCCGATTCAATACTATCACGATACTTGGGTACTGATTCGATATATATTGTGATTTTAAAGTATTGCGATTCTACAAGTATTGTGATTCGATATTACGATTTACTTTTTTCTTAACTTTTTTTCACTTCTAGGGACTTTTACTTTGGAAAATATCTAAAAGAATACATTAAAATGTTTAATATTCAGCATGTATGTAGTCAGAGATGTTCTGAAGTCAAATATATCAGTCTTTGTCAGGAATTATTTATTATATCTTCTTCTCTAGTAACCCAAAAATCAAAGAATAAAAAATGTCCCTCACAGATTAGTGGTATTTTCTTTTTAATTTATAAGGAACAGGTAATGTTTTAAACTTCTGGTGAACATAATCCAATCAATCTTATTTCCATAGATGTATTTTGTATATACAGTTCCCTTTGTTAATACCTTATTTTGAAAACCGGACGTAGTCACATGTATACTTCCTCTAACTTCTCCAAGTCCTTCTCTAGCTCTCCCGTCAGCTCCGTTCTCTTTATACATCCATGGTCAGCTCCATCGGGGACGTTTGAATGCATTTAACATAAATGTCAGTATATGGGTGTTCTACAGTTGTAGCGTCGGCCAATTTGACCACGGAGACGCAAGCAATGGCCGGCTTGACCGCACGATAACGTTTCCTGTCCGTGACAGAGTTAGCATGCAGCTTTAGCCGTGATGTCTAGCTCTGCTTTTCCTGGTAATGTATGAAACCCAAAGTGTTTCCATCCTTTACTGAATGTGTAGTGTTTACCATGTAGGATTTAATATGTGAGGGTGCAGATCATATCCACGCAGAGCCTTCGCTGTTTTTTACTTTCTGTGGTTTGTTTTGGTTGACGGATACGGAACAGATACAACGTCTCGTTAATCAGACTACAACAATAAAAGCGGTAACTTCCTTCTACCTCCACATAGACTCAAATGAAGTAAATATATCGATTCTGTCATTAAAAAAATTATTTCAAAATCGTAAAAAAAAAAAAAAAAAGAATTGCGATACATAGGTGAATCAGTTGTTCTTTTCCACCCTTAGCATGCATATTGTACGAATGCTACGGCTAAGGACCAAACTGTAAACTCATAATACAGTATGATTTTTTGCTCATTCCCCAAAATGATGATATTCTGCCAGTTATCCGTGATGCATCACAATAGGTGTGCAGCTGAAGATAAACACAACTGAGAATGGCAAAATAACTATAAGAAAGAACCAACTGCACTGTTTGCTTTGGATGTAACAGAGGTTCATAGCTAGCAAAGATGAAACAGCTGAGATGAAACTATAATCCATAACACACACACAGACTGATCCTTAAAACACACACAGCAATACCTGTGCCATCGTTTAAATGTCAAGCAGCAATGAGATAGCTGAGCGTTTTCCTGCCAGAAAAAGAACAGTGAAAGAGTTCAGGTGTCTGCAACAAAAGAAGAAATGCAGCTTCAGTATCGCAGCAGAACGTCCTGTGCTTTTAGTGTGTTGGCACAGTATTACAAGAGCAACATTTCCCTCCATACAGCTGCTATATTGATTATTGTACCACCCCTCCAGTGCACACTCCGACACGAAGACAAACACAATTGCAACACGTCCATTTTTAAAACTCAGCTATGCAGTCAGATATTTTGAGGGACGGTCCATTGCTGTGTTGAAGAGGAGAGGAGGGCGGCTCAGAGAAGCAGAGGAGCTTCAACAGGTTAGTTCCACTAGCAGGACCAGGCAGGTCACACAGACACATCGGCACTATGTCCACAACTTGTTGGAAATATTGGTTACCGTTAATCTCATAAGTCCACTTGGCTGTTTGGTTCATTTTCACAGACTGAACACCTCCAGTCTCTCTGTACATCTAACATTAACTTTGGCCCAATCTCAATTCCCCAACTTGGCCCTACAGCTCCGTTTTGCGTGCCGCCACATAGGGTAGGGTGTCCGGTAGGGTGTCCCGTTTCTTAGTGGTCCTCCAACCAAGCAAAATTCCTAGAATGCTTTGCGAACTGATGTATGTATCATGCAACATGGCTAAAGAGGCCCATAAATTTACATGGCTTCATCCGAAATCACATACTACGCACTACATACTCAATATGTGCACTACCGTTCAACATACGTTTATGTGAATAAACAATAGTATGTATCTTTTCGGACGCACTGAGCAGTAATGTACAGTACGTCGTCCAATTTTATACCACTTCATTTAGTCATACTTCTTGTACAGCTGTTAGTGTTTAGATCGCATTTAACATTTGAGAAGTCGGGCGTCTTTTATCAGATGACAAAAACGGTTTTGTAGAAAAACGAAAGTATGGAGAAAAAAAAAGTTAGTATCTCCTCAGTCCATCAAAACAAAAATACAAATATAATATAGACAGAAATTGTGTTTTCTCACAGTAAGTTCAACAAGTAAGCGCAAAAATGTAAGAGATTTTGCAAAAAAAAAGTCATTCAATTCACAGAAAACCTCCAAAACACACAGCCTTCATTTCAAAGAAAATTGGTACGCTAGCAGCAGGTTGATATAGATATCACACTGTCCCGGGAGCCACACACACACACACACACACGCACACACACACACACACACACACACACACACACACACACACACACACACACACACACACACACACACACACCTCCAACTCCTTGTATTTCTATGCATCTTAATGTGTGTTTTCTGGGATCTTATTACTCACTACTTTTGTCTGTAGATCTTTCATTTTCTCTGCATGAAAGTGCACAGCGGTGGCAAATAATGCAAGTCCTATGAGGCTTCTCTCTCTCTGTCAGGTTTCGCATGTGCTAGCTTTGTTATAAGGTCTCTACAGATACAACTACACAGAGGCAGAGACAGGCAAGTGGGAGACTGAATTTAGAGTGTTAACGAGCAAAAAGAGAAAGAAGATTTCCAAGACCGTCAAAGAGCAAACAGCATGACAGAGCGAGTGAAGTTATCGTTAGAAAGGATGATGAAGGGAGAGAGGGGGAGGGCAAATAAAGGGAGAGAAAGTAAAAAGTGGTGAACTGCAACAGAGTGAAAAAGACAGGTGACGGAGTTAACGTGAGTCCTGACGTCACTTCCTGGCTAGCTGCTGTTCCACTAACTTTTATGAAGAGTTCTTTCATCTGCCCTTTTGGGAAGCATTCGTAGGGGTGACGATGAACTACAGCGGTAACTGTTGAGGTTTATTCCTCATCCATTACATCCACTCACACGTTCCTCTAATGTCTTTCTCGCTGTGTTCTCTGCTGTCTAATGGTACGTGTCCACAGGGGCGTTTTTTTGGATGCGAGGGATCTTTTGGAAACTTTTTTTCTCTTATATTGCAAAAATAGTTCACCGAAATGTGTTTCGGAAAACATTTTATGCGAGAATTAATCCATGCAGTTTCTGAATCCGTCTTTATTTTGGATCGACAAACGCTTAGTTTAAATGTTTCTCAGGAGTTTCCAGAGGCGGCGAGTCGCACAGGATGCCCCTGATTTGCATAAAGTAGCCTAGACTTCAATTTTAAGCAAATGAGGAGCGGCCAACGTGACGCTCCGTCTCTCGAATCGCACCGCCACGCTACCAGATTTCCTTGTACGGCTGCTTACGTAGACATTGAATGGGAAGCGTGGAAAGGACTGATCCTGTGGACACGTACCACAACCATGTCTGGATTAGCCGCAGCCACTGGACTGATCTCCGTTTAACCCGTTAGCTTAGCTTAGAATAAATACTGATAATTGGTGGGGGGGTACAACTAGCCTGTTTGGCTCTGTCCAAATATAAAGAAATCTATAACTAAATAAATGAACCATGTATAATTTAATATATTTGGGTTCTGACTAAACAAACAATATTAAGACGTCACCTTTGGCTCTGGGAAATAGTGGCAGGCATTTTCCACTTTTTCTGGCATTATGAAGACCACACAAATAATCAGTTAATCAAAAATAAAAAGTAATCGATATTGAATATAATCCCTAATATGGCCCTGCAGCTACACTGCATATACAGCCAAGAGAGAGTGAGAGACTGAAACGTCAGCAGCCACTGCCACTCAACAGAGTCGCTCCACCTTAAGAATCTTACCTAACACTCTCATACATGTTGAAACTGATAACAGCTTATAGAGAACACTCCTGCTGTACGTTAGAACAACACTAACAGCTCTGTCTGATGACAACCCTTTTTATTTCACATGTTATAAAAGCTGAATTCTGCAGCAGACACACCCTTATTTGTCTTAGCGTTGCTCCAGCTTTAATTCTAGCCTGCTGTGCACAGTGCAGCGTGTGTTATGTTCAGTACATTATGTACTTAAACATGATCACTGTGCTGCTACAGTCGCAGGCTCAGTAATCTTCTCTCCCTCTCTCTCTCTCTCTCTCAGACTCAGGACACAGATAAGACCAACGTCTACCTCGCTGCCTATTCGGGTGTGAACCGTGATGTGAGAGTGCATTGTCCCCGCTGGAGAGGCGACACCGGCGGAGCTATACCGCGAACACAGGGGAGATCTTCATCAAGTGAAGCCACAAGCGCAGGTCTGACTGCACATCAGATGGAGTTACAGCCTGCCGAGGTCTTTTAGTGTCTAACAATATTATAAAGGAGGTGGCAGGAGGTAATTTGAAGGATGATGAAAGTGACAGAATCCCAGTCGCTCACGTAAAGATCAGTAATAGGCTCCCTTTGACAACACTGTGGATATTTTAAAAGAGAAGGCAGTCTTCGCTCTCATTACTGGAAAAGTAGGAAAGGTTTCCAGAGGAAGAAAACGTCTTTCTGAGCCATTTAAAGACACTTAAATGAAAAGACACTTATTTGGTTTCTTTTCTGAGAGTGAGATGAGAAGATCAATATCACTCTCAACTGTTTATGAAGTACTGAGCTGGTTTCAGGACGTGTTTAATGTGGCGTTTTTGACTAGATCCAATATACTGTACATCAGATGTATTAGTTGATAAATAGAGATATTAAACTTTATTATCCCAGAGGGGAAATCAGTCTCAGGCACAGTTCTACGGTCTGTTGCTTTACATAAAACACATCACAAAAACAACATCTCAGAACATAAGAGATAATGACATTGAGAACACGGCAGCTTAAAGAGGAACTATTATGTTCATTTTCAGGTTTCACTAGAACTTTAATGTTCAAAAAACACTTTACTTTTCTCAAACTGGCTGTGCTGCAGGAACTCTTTTCACCCTCTATCTGAAAAGCATCTCCTGTCTCCGTTCCAGTTCTGCTCTTGCTTAAAGGCGTACCAAACTAGCTGATAGGCAGGTATTATGCAAATGTGTCACTTGGTGACATCATCATGTTACGGAAGAAAAGGCAGGACTTGAAAGGAGGCGTTTCAGGCAGTTCAGGATCAGTGTTTCTGTTGGGGAGAGTAACTCCCTTTGGCGTGGACTTTGGGCTTTGTGCAGACCTTTTATATGCACAAAAACTTTATGACACACTAAAGGAAAGGGAAAAACACAAAAGCGTAATAGGTCCTCTTTAAAAAAGAATGTGTTGTGTATTTATTGCGCATTGCTCTATTGCACTTAGATTTAGAGTTCAGCAGCTTGCTGGAGGCTCGAACAAACAATAGCTTCAAGCAGTTTGATTTACACTTTTGCACACGGTGTCTTCTTCGTGATGGCTGAGGTTTGTATTCAAAGAGGAAAAATTGGATTAAAAAAAATATATTTGTTGCTTGTTTCATGACTGCCTGCTCGTCAGGCTCCGTACGGACTCATAGTCCTTCTTTACTATTACCTTCATAGCTGTTTTGTGCATGCTGGACAGCCTGATCTGGCTGCTCACTCCATACAGCCTCAATCACGTCAGGAAGTAAAGTCTCTGCTGCAGTCTATCGCGCAGGTTATCGATGTGTGTTTTCCAGCAAAGAAGGTTGTCTATGTGGACAGGACAGCTAAGCATTTGTACGAGGACACCTGAATGATCGTCTGGTGTTGGATGACCACCGGCTCATGGTCAGTCAGCGGCCTCGGGTCGAGGACCATCTCCTGTGTTTTGGTGACATTATCTTATCACTGATTTATATCAGTATTGGCGTATACTGTATGTTGGACGATAAGTCATTTGAAATTATAGTACCGATGTGCCAAAGAGATGTTTGAGGTGATAACATTGTCATGTTTACATTTCTGTTCATGTTAATTAGTCAGTTTTAGAGGAGTCCCTTTTATTGTGAAATTCAGGCCACAAATAGATCCTCTTCTTCAAGCAATTTCAGTGTAAGAGACGGGAGACAAAGTCCACTGGCGTCAAATCAGATTTATAATCTTGTCAATTTATTCTTTGATAAAATAATTCCTGAATTATATCATAATTATAATTCTGCCCATTTTAAACTACTTATTTAGGTACAGTTCTTGTTTAGTTGCTAGTGTTTAGACTACATTAACATCTCAGAACTTTTGTTAAATTACGGGGAAAAAGGGATTTGGGGACATTGTTGACAATGGGAAATAAAATCCCTGAGATCACATTGTGGAGGATTTCCTGTCACATTTTCAACAGAAGTAATTAGTATTAAAGACCTTCCAAAGCAAACATGAGCACAGTAAATAAACTCAGTGGTAAGTATTAGTCTCCAGATTCCCAGTGGCTTTTGCTGCTGAAAGACACTTCAGTTGCAGCTTGATGAATACACAGCAGCCACATTTTCCCAGCTGATCTGGACTAACTTTGTCATAAGTTCAGGCCAGTTCCCACCTCCCTCCTCTTCTTCTTCTTTCTCCTCGCCAGATAAGCACAGAGGAGTGGAGATCTGGCGGGGGAACAGACGGGCGCTGGGAAAAATGTGGCTACTGGCAAGCCTCGCGCTATGACCGACCGCTCTGCCAAATTCGCTGATTGTGTACACGACACGTGCCGCTGTTGCTTTTTTAAAACCGGAGCAACAACAGCGCTGTCGGCCGCAGCACAGATACAGTACGGTGCGTGATAAAAGGTAGAACAACGACTCACTGCTGTACATCTGCGTTCTTTAATCTTCACAAGACCCAAAACTGAAATAAAAAAAAGCTCAGCTACCACTGTGGATCTTTCCCTTTACAGAAAACGTGACGCCAAGACACATAATACATAATTGATGGCTCAACATATGAGCTACTATGTATTGGTTGGATAAGGTATCTCCAACAGGGCGACACTCCTAGTGTGAGTAACTGTACGCTCGCCTTTTGTGCTTAGAGAACTGGAGATGTGACGGCTATAGGATCTACTGTGATCAAATCTGTGATAAAGACGACAGACCTTCTGCGACCCCTGCTCTGTTGGCATGTGTGACGGCAGACTGAAGTCTTCTACAGGGTTAATAAAGAGCTGATCTGATGTACATTCATATGAGAATATAAAATACTTTTATAGTTGCCAGCTGAGAGCGAGTGAAGCCTGTAATGTCTTCCAGAGGATCTGAGATGTTAAAATACAGCCAGTTATTTCAAAGACCCAAGACAAAACAACCACAACAGCCTGCGGAGGACATTCTTTGGTGATCGGCGTGAATACATTACAACTAAGATGTAAGGTCGCGGATCAGTTTAAAGACGTCTAACGGCCTGATGCAACAGCTTCCAGTGCAGTGTAAAAAGGCCTTTGTGTTGCCTGATGATAAGACGGAGCTGCCAGTTTGTTTCATGGTATTCATTCAGTCTGACATTTTGTTCACGTTAGTCGACTTCTGTGTGGGAGAGGGGTTGTTTTGGTTTTCTTAGAGTAGAGAGTGTGACAGCGGTTGCTCGAGAAGTAGCTAACAGTTTTCTCAGCCAATTAGACTGTTGTCAGGCTATTAAATAGGCGTTATCAGTCACTATAAGCCCCATAGATGTGGGTCAATAGGGGCCTACTACACCCACTAGTAGGTAGAAAAAACTAAAATCGAACACGTTCCAAAAACTTTAATGACTGACGAAAGTTTTGGAGTCGGTGTGTTAACGTGATTGACACAACGTGAGGTTGTATTTATTTTTAAACGAGTGACAATTTCAGACGAAAAATACGTACTTGGTGTGCAAAGACCTTTAGTCTTGACCCAGGAGTCAGGAACATCCAGCAGAGAACTGCCTGAGGATGTGAGGCTGCACCCCGGCTCGTAGGGGAGCAGCAATCCAATAATGTAGCTATAGGGGCTGAACTATGAAGTGAAGTGAATCGATTAGTTGATTTAACCCCCTGAGGTCGATGCTGTCATATACGACAGAGAAGTACTCTAGTTACTACTTATAGAATATCTCCGGAGCGCTGCGGTGTGGGACTTACTTTAATTTGCAGCTGCTTCGTCACCACCGTGGCTTTCCTAATGAGGTAATCAGGTGCGATCGTATTCCTTTCAGACGGTTTGTAATCCAGTTTGGAACAACAGTGTTTTTTCAGAGACCTCATAAAAGTAATAAATCCAACAATGAAAGTCTTCTGTGAGTATTTATCCATTTATCCGTGTTGTTGTTGTCGTTAGAGGGAGCAGCTCTATTAAAATTAGTTCTAAAACTGACTGGTAATCAGTGCAGAGAGGCTAAAACAGAACTGATATGATCTTGCAGGAAGATGTCATCCCCATTCATAATCCTAACTCGTCAACTGTGTCTCTAACAGCCGTCAATGAGCACAACAGCAGACCTATTTGAATAGCTGAATAAATTGGAGATGCGGGCGGTGGTTCAGAGGTCTGGAAACAGACTGGCTTTGTGTGCAACGCCCAGGAACAAACACAGTGCTATGAGCAGCGCTGTGGGGCAACCGAACTCCACACGGCACATCAAACAGGACAACTTCTAATGCAATAATGACGGCAAAAAATGTGATTCCTAAACAAGTTAGGAGAGGACTGTTACACATGTTTGGTATTGCACGACAGACCACATTGGGCTCAGACTGGATAAACACGCTGGAGTTTACATTCACTGTGAATTGACTGGGCACAGAGGGGTCTGATGGATGGATTAGGACAGCTTTACCAGTTGAAAACAGAAACCAGGATCACTTCACTGTGACAAAGGATGTGCTTTGACAGAAAACTTGTGATGTCCAAAGCCCTTAAAGCCAAACACACTCTATTTCAATCCCTTGCAGCCCAAATATGTTTGATGCCTTTGTGAAATGATAAATTAATGCACAGCCGTAAAAAGGCAGGATTGAGTCCCCATTGAAAATATGCTAATCGCAAGCTTTTTGACTTCTTTTTGGCGCCCGGGGATTAATCCTGACGTTATTTATAAATGCAGAATGAGAATAAATAGACTGTACAGTAAGTGTTTACAGGTGCCGGCACGGCGCCATTCTGCAGTGACATAACGCACAAAAAGCCCGTAAAAATATGAGGTTTTCAACATGACAGTGAGCTCTGGCGAGCTCTGAGGGGAAGCTGGCTTTGCCGCGAAACACACAAGAGACAACACATCCGCTCTGCACATGTGCTCCCCTCCTTCCAGAGGAGCCACCAAACTGGGAATCTGAACCAGACGGAACACAATGGATGACCAAACGGAGGGATGAACGGGCGAGGCGGGAGGGGGGTGAGGCCGGCGCCGGAGCCAAACTCACTAAATCACCGGACTAATGCGCAGCAGGCTTGTTGTCATCCGAGCGTCACACACATGTAGAAAAACACTTGAAATGCTGTCTCCAGCAGCTCAGTACACACTAAGTTTTATGTACATGAACCCACATTAAAGCGGAGCAAAGGGGGTGTTGACGGAGCTTAGTGGATCTTAACGTTACACCGCACCAGAGTAGGGAATCAATTAAAAGCAGTTTGTTAATCAGCATGTGTAGACCAGACAGACGAGATATATTGGAGGGAAAAACAGCGACCGAATAGATGAGCAAATGAGAATAGAGGGTCATGCAGAGGTAGAGGGAAGGCTGTTGAGTCATGGGGGTAGAGGGGGGGGGAGAAGCAATCCTCTATTCGACTACGGTTGGGCCCCAGGATAGACAACATCTGTAGAACAAATTTCTTTCCACTAGACTTTTTTTTCTTCTTTTTTTTTTTTTTCTTATAAAGAGGAAGGCAGCGCTCTGGAAGAAATAGAGACAAAGTCAGAAAAGAGACAAAGCTGGAGGGAGGCTGCCAAATGGAAAGTGATGTGCATGTACACAGAAAAACAAAACAAGACTTGTGCAAGCTCTTTCTGAGGGATTTACCACCTCAACATATTAAATGTCTTTACTTAAAGGGGCTGTATGTAAGTTTTTACACTCATAAAAGGTTTTTAATTGTTTTTTATTGCCAATGTGTGAACAGGTTGTAACCTAACCTAAAACATTAGACTTTCTGAGTTTCCTCTATCAGCCTGTAGACTGCATTTAATTTGTTTTCCCAGAAAATCCATGTGACATCATGCACGCTAGCGGGTGGCTAACGATGTGCAACCATAGCCAACGTTCAGTTAGAAATAGAGTCCACTAACGCCAACAAACCATCAGCCCCCACCACAACTCAGACTCCAACACAAAACTCCACGGAAACACAAAGAGAGAGCCGGTTGAGGATCGGCAAAGTTTCGCTTTGGGGATATTACGTGACCAGACATTATCAATCCACTTGACGAGGACGGCTTCAACCACAGCTGCTTTCCCCATGCACATTTGTTTTTTTGTTATTCTGAGAAAATTGCATTCCTTTTCCCTTCATGAGGTGAAGTATCACGGGAGTAAAGTAAAAAAACAGACAAAATTCAATTAACGTTAGTCTAACGTAGATTTTAAATGTTTTTCCATATGTTGTCATGTATTAAAAGACCCCAAATGAACACTTTAAGCGGACTAGTTGATTACTATAAGCAAATTATTTAAGTCAAGTAAAGTCAAATTTATTTCTATAGCACATTTAAAACAACATGAGCTTTACAGACATAAACACAATCACACATATCCACAGACAGAGACCAAGATAAAATCCATTAGTAAAAGACTGTTATGAGCATTATAAAAGGCCAATTAGTAATCACAATTTAGGTGCATTCAAACGCCAAAGAAAAGAAGTGGGCCGTGAGCTGTGCTTTGAAAGACTCCGTAGAGGGAGCAGATCTGATGTGGAGAGGCAGTTTGTTCCACAGACTGGGGCCCGCAACTGAGAAGACGCGATCGCCTCTGAGCTTCCGCCGAGCGCCGAGGGACGACCAGAAGTGACTGGTTGGAAGACCTGAGTGCCCTAGGTGGGGTATAGGGAGTTAAAAGGGCAGATAGGTAGGAGGGAGCCGATCCACGAAGTGCTTTATAGACAAATAATAAAGTCTTAAAATGTACTCTAAAAGTGACAGGGAGCCAGTGGAGGGAAGGGAGTACGGGGGAAATATGCTCACGTTTCCGGGAACCAGTTAAAAACCTTGCAGCAGCGTTCTGCACATACTGCAGACGTGACAGTGAAGACTGGCTGACTCCCATGTAGAGGGAGTTTAAAAAGCTTTTGTATAGGAATGATTGTGTCTCTGATTGTGTCTTTCTGATCCATATAAGCGGTTTCCACTGTACTTTATTAGGGAGTAGGATTTATCTTGGGCTGACTTTTCTTTCTCCTCTTGTTGTATCTTTATTATTACGTATAACTTGCAAGCATGTGTCTCTGATATGCAGGCGCATGTGATATATTAAACTCTTAGTAGTGAGATTAAACGGAGAGGCTACGAAATCAATCATCACTGATGGAGATTGAGAGTAATGTGGGTCACGAAGGTTAGTTAAACGTTGTTGGACGACATATCAGGTCGAGACAATAAGACAGAAAGAGTGAGAAAATGACAGACAGGGAGGAGGAGGAGAGAAAGCTATCGGACCGTCAGCTAAACCTTCTTGGGACAGGTTGTCAGTGGCCTGATTGTCAGCCCCCTTTTCCATACATACACAAACACTCCCCGGGGTCAACATGTGGGGTGACAGATGCAGAGCGAAGGGGCCCAGGGTGCTGCAGCAGCCTGTAGTTGATTTAGGATTGTTGAACGTGGGCCAAAATTCCTGAAGGAACACAGTGAGCGTGGGGGCGCAGCCATAAAAACCAGCCCAGAACTGGGGTATAAAAAAAAGGAGAGGGAAAAAAGGGAATGTGGTGAATATGAACTGTGTGTGTGTGTGTGTGTGTGTGTGTGTGTGTGTGTGTGTGTGTGTGTGAGCGCGGACATGGTGTTGCTATGGTGAAACAGGATTCTAGGAATGGGGGAGAATTCCTAATGGGAACATTGGGGGTGCAGTGTGCGTAGGGAGCCGAGAACACATCCAAGGCTTCGCATGTGCATATGTGTGTGTGTTATGGAGGTACGGCGCAGGAGAGAATAAAGAGGAAAAGGGGAGATCGGGGTCAGGGATGAGTGTGAGTGAAAAGTATGCGAGAAAAGAGACAAAAAATAGAAGAAAAACAAGGTCATAAAACGGGTTACTGTGGCGTTTAAGAGGGCTGGGTGTCAGCTGAGCTCTTCAAGCCCTGAGTGTGCAGGAGGGTATGTTTGGAAAAGAGATGCACGCCATCAGTAAAGCGGACATGTACTCCCCACCATCTCTGAGCTGTACCACATCCAGCGGAAAGGTTTAAAGATTTTAAAAGACTCCTCACACCCTGCAAATTCAGTCTTCTGCCTTCGGGGTAAAACACTATTAACTCTATAACATCTCGCTTCAGCAAAAGCACCTATCCTGAAGCAATCCGCATCCTAAACGCTTCACCGGTTGTATAAACAAGCACATGCATCTGGTTGCATTGTTGTATGGTTACGGTAATGTGATTGTGGCAGTGTGATTTTGTGATCACATGTTTTGTTGCAACCAAACAAATTCCTAATCATCTGCGGTTGATATGGCGATGAATGATTGAATCTACAGAGTCTCACGATGCCTAGAGGACCAGTCTTACGGTTGTTGCGCACTCAAAGATGCTTAAAATGAAATTAAGCACATCACTGAGCATCCAGGTTGTCATTTCATACTCATTTTCTACATCAGATTTCTTGGAGAAGGCTGTTGAAGAAGAACTGGCAATGACAGTAGCTTTTCACTCATGTTTTACAAACTGATGTGGTGCAATCTTGTAGCCTAAAGACCTTTACATACCGCCAACAGCGTTTTTTTTGTGCTAATTATATCAATATATTTTTTGCGGCACTTTTTTCTGGAGCTTTCACGCCACGAATAAGGACATAAACCAATCACGTTGTGTCGAACCAGTTGAGTTGCGCTTATATTTATAAGACAACAACACAGAGGCTCCGTAGTCCGAACCAGGATGGCAACTACTATTACCTTTCAACCTTGACAAAGGCAGCGCAGACCACATATGTTAAGGCCATAAAGGTCCAGTGTGTAAGATCTGGCGGTATCTAGCGGTGATGTGAGGAGATTGCAACCAACTGAAGCCTCTCCCGTGTGCCAAGCGTGTTGGAGAGCTACGGTAGCCGACGCGAAAAAACGCAAATGTTAGGGCAGAGCAAGTAAGTAGTGTGTGTGTGTGTACGTGAGAAGTGAGTGATGAAGCAAGAGAGAGAGAGAGCGGCAGTGACGGGAGCGAGTAACGCTATTGACTCTTGCCCAAGCAGGACATCTTAACAGAGCTTGGTTTGTCCGTTCTGGGCTACTGTAGAAACATGGCGGTGCAATATGGAGGACTCCGTGAAGAGGACCTGCTCCCTATGTTGGCATAAACGCTAAACACTACACATCACTAAAGAAAGCATACTTATTAATATTATGTTCCATTTCTGCCAATAAATTTCCTTAAATGTTACACACTGTTCCTTTAAATCTCTTTAATACGTATTATCACCTTGGAGGAGTGCACGCTGTTTAAAGGCCTTTACACACCGGGAGCGTGAAAAATAAACAACCTGAAAATACACAACGTGATCGGTTGATGTGTTTATTCGTGGTGTGAAAGCACAGACAAATCGACCTTGTTCTGCAAAAAAGTATGTCACTTTTTGGCCGTGTAATATTTTCTGTTCTGTGTGAAACTGCTCAACAGCAAAAACAGTTAAAAAAATACAATGCCGTGTGAATCAATCACACAAAAACACACTGCTGGTATGTAAAGGCCTTAATAGGCAACTAAAAGGCAAAAGGCACACTTAACAGGACTTTGTGACAAACTGAAGTTCTTCAACCTTGCAGTGCTTTTTCATGCTATAACAACAACAAGAGGAAGATTGCAGGTCCACTAGAGACAGAGCTACAGTTCTCTTCTCCCATCTATATGCATTTCACCTTTATCTAAGGCTAAGCAAACACTGCTCCCTGCCTCCATCCATCCATGGAAGCCCCATTATAACCCGCTGGATCAGAGGGCAAACAATTTGTTTGAGAACCTGCAAAACTCCTCATCCTGAGAATGAGTCACCCACCACGGAGGTTAAGACTCTTCTCATTTCTCTTGCTCAGCCAACAGAAAACTTACTTTTGCAAAAGATTCACCAGACAGCCTCCTCTAAACTCTGCAGTATCTATAGAGGCTACATTTTAAAAAACTCATAACAAACGTACAGCCGGATTCACTGCACTGATTCTATTTGTGATTATCTTTAATAAATCAATCGTGATGTACAATGTTATATTCTTTAAAATCATGTTCATGGAAGGGTCAAGGGTGCGATGCATTTTGCATAGATGGTAACACTTTGTGATTCTGAGAAATAAACAGACTTGATAACCTGATACTGATCATAGCTACCTGCAGTCAGAAAGCAGAAGCCAGGTGCCGCTTCAAAACGTGATAACAGCTGATACACAGCCGTGCTACATTACAAAATATTATACACCTCTGTGCATCAATATGTTTGATACCTGAACGTGTCAAAGCACACTCACTATCAGCTCTAATCATCAGGAGAGAAATGTGTTTTTAGAGGTGTGAACGTGAAAGTGTAGGAAAGAAAATCACATGTATTGCTGTTCTTTTCAACCGCTAACTGTTAATTGACGGAGCATCATGCTGCACTTTGACTACTTTTTTTGGATTTGGTCTAAATGTCTAACTGGTCTAACTGTCCTCGGATCAGTACTGTTTTTTAAATATTTATTTATGCATGTTGGGTTTTGGTCTAACGGCAACATCCGGTGCTGAGAAATGAAGCCAAAAACTGCAGTTCATCAAATGTCCACTTGAGGCTTCAAAAGTGAGTCAATCCCCAAAGACCCCCGTGTTAAAATGCCCGAGAGACAGTGAAGATACTGGCATCATGTGAAACTACAAAACCTAATGAATCCATTGGTACCAACCATGTCATACTAGCTCGTCGTGAAGGAGGTTAAATAACGCTCCAAACATGCGCTAAATTTTGGCGAGGAAAAACTGGCATGGCCATTTTCAAAGGGGTCCCTTGACCTCTGACCTCCAGATATGTGAAGGTAAATGGGTTCTATGGGTACCTACGAGTCTCCCCTTTACAGACATGATAATCACATGCTGTTTGGGGCAAGTCATAGTCAAGTCAGCACACTGACACACTGACAGCTGTTGTTGGCTGTTGGGCTGCAGTTTGCCATGTTATGATTTGAGCATATTGTTTTATGCTAAATGCAGTACCTGTGAGGGTTTCTGGACAATATCTGTCATTTTTTTGTGTTGTTAATTGACTTCCCATAATAAATATATACATATATTTGCATAAAGCAGCATATTTGCCCACTCCCATGTTGATAAGAGTATTAGATACTTGACAAATCTCCCTTTAAGGTACATCTTGAACAGATAAAAAATGTGCAATTCATTTGCGATTAATCGCGATCGAATATTTGAATCAATTGACAGCCTTAATTTAAACATAACTCACTTGTTTACATTATATTAAGGCGGTTGGTGTCGTACCAGGTTGCCACCTGCTAGCTGTCTGCTCAGCTCCACCGACGATCCTCCTCTTTAGCCATATTAGATTAGTCCTGAGTTAAGCTGTTTCATCACTGCCAAGATGGCGACGGCCGGAGCCACCCACTCTGAGCTTCAGAAACCTATAGGTGATGGCACGAAGACTACATCCATATTTTATACAGTCTAAGGTTTTGGACGGTTTTCCACGGGTGTGCTTCTGCGTCAGAGTCAAGGCGAGGGTTTCACACTGTGCTACAGTCACCTACACTTGGAAACGAACCAACCTCATGAAACTTATACCCTACGAGTTCTAACACTAATTAACTTTACACCAACAATCTTTAACAGGTATCTCTGTTGATCTAGACACATTGATAAACATCAGCTATATTTGTAGACAGATAATTCCCCAGCAGACCTCCGTGATGGGGTCAGATGTGGTTGC
The DNA here is from genome assembly GCA_916701655.1 of Sebastiscus albofasciatus. Classification (NCBI taxonomy): domain Eukaryota; kingdom Metazoa; phylum Chordata; class Actinopteri; order Perciformes; family Sebastidae; genus Sebastiscus; species Sebastiscus albofasciatus. The sequence continues at coordinate 60,056 of CAKAOI010051072.1, forward strand.
AGTTATTGCATGTAACTTCCCTGATGAATATTATAAATACATCAAGTCTTGACACCCTAACCCTTAATATAAACATATAAATCTAAAGTCAATCTGAGAATACTGCTTCTTTTAATTCTCATGCTCTTGTGTACCTCAGTGTTGGTTTTAGCTGGGCCTGGACTTGCAGTGCTCCTTCGCCCCTGGCTGAGTGCTCAAACAGGAACCGGCTTGGTGAGTCTGTTTCACACTGAGCCCCCTCTTTTTCTTTTTTCTTCCTCTTTATCAGCACCTTCTATTTATAGCACCTTTGCTGCAGCGGCGCAGCTTAGTACAGTATGTTCCATAAAACACAGGCCTCTCCTGACCACATCCCCACCAGGCATGCCTCTGCAGTCGTCTCCCACTGCTGGATGCTGGAGCGTATGGAGAGCGTTGGAATTATCTAGACAGTAGGAGTCGCACGCAATAACACACACACACACAAACACACACACACACACACACACACACACACACACAGACACACACAGACATAAATGGACTCACACAGCCTTGGGCGCACTCACACACACACATAGAGATACAGCGACACACAGACAGTGATAAACAGAGACACCACACAAGGACACAAACACATTTAGGGATACAAACAGACAAGGACACACACACACAGAGTCAAATATAGCTAGTGATTTACACATGGACACACAGAGTGGGATGAAAAGGGGACTCACAAAGATGACCATTTACAAAAGACTGAATGTATTAGATTAAAGGAACGATTGTCACAGACCCAGCCTCTCAAAGGGGAATGTTTGATGGTTATCTGAGCCCTTTACGATAGTAAATTGACAATCGGACAAAAAAAAACAAAACAGGCCAGTTGCCAGGAAAAAATGTTGGCATTGTACGTTTCTGCAAACCACGGATACGATGAATGTGGACGTTTTTGCATTCAGTCAGAGCAGGTGACGTAGTATATCGAGAGACCGTTATTGAAAGTGATGTGGTACAATAAAGAGAAAGAGGAGGTGGATGGGTCAAACAAACACAGGACTTTCACCCACGAGGCCGCTGTTCATGTCCAGCGTGAAACCAGAAGTAAATGTTGACGTAATGCTTGTCACGTTACGTAAGAAAGTCTGCTAGGGGCGGTTGTTATTTATTTATACTAGTTACGTTGTTACATTACGTTGTGACGTTACATTGTTACGTTGTTATGTTATTATTTTAACACAAATCATGATCTTTTTTTCTCACCTTAACCAAGTAGTTTTGTTGCCTAAACCTAACCAAATCATTTTACAACGTTAACCATGTGGTGTTGTGCGTTTCTGCAATCGTGATACGAGGCTGATATGAAACGCATTCATGAAACTTATCCTTAGTTCAGAAACGTCGACATTCAACATATCCTTGATTTGCTAAAAAATACAAATTCCAATATTTTTTCTGGTGCCAGGATTGAAAAAACTTCTCTGACTGTCATTTTTCACTATTTTGACATTTTATAGATGAACCAATTAGTCGCTTGATCACAAAGATAATCAGCAGATTTTCAGAAAATTAAAATAACAGTTAGTTGCAGCCCATAGGTTATACACACTGCTCCAGGATGACACAGGAGTCGCTGGGAATCAAATCACCAACCTCACAATTAATTATAGGACGACTGACTACCGACAGCGTGGGCTCGTACATTTTGTCCAAAATATCACAAATGAGTTTCATTGCTCACAGCTGTTAAACAGAAGCTGTCTCTGTACCGCAGTGAAGTCACCGTGGGTGCTGTCAAAGTCAGGAGTCTCACCTCACTGCTTGTGATTTGTCTCTAGATGACATCAAAAGTGGTCTTTCCTCTCTGTTCTTCAGCTTAAAGACAAACTTGTTCAACATCACCAGATAACACTGAGCTGTACATTGTTATGGGAACAGACAAATGCCAATTCTATCAGCTAGAACCACACAGACGAGGGTAAGGTCACCGCAACATTAGGAACATCTCACTTGATTGATATGACCTCAGCAGCCTGGCTCAGACTGAGGCAGTGTGTAGAGAGACCAAAGGTCACGGCTGAGTCTGCAGGTTTTCTGAGAACACTACGGCACACTGGGACTGTCGATAAAGTAAAACAATACAAGCCATTTTACAGCACTTTGTCAAACACAACCACACCTTATTTTAATTGATCTAAATCCAGTCATTTAATTGTAACATTCAACAATGCAAAATCATTTTAAAGGATAACGGCACCGTTGGATCCTATTGTCCCATCTCTTTGTGTCTAAGTGACTAATGGGGACAACAATTTTTGAAATTGGTCCAGTATCGAGCGAGAACGCTGCAGAAGACAGCTGCTAAACGGGCTGTAATGTAATCATATCAAGCAATTTCTCAAAATCAATGTACGTCGACTAAAAGTGCTTGTTTTTGCCACTGACAGCCTCAGATTGTTAATAGAAGTGTCAGACAACATTATGGAAAAGACCCTACAGAGAAATAAAACCTTTTTCTTCACCTTTGTGTTTTAACTCAGACAACAATGGCACTCCTCTTTCCAACTCTCACTTACATTTCCATTGTTGCCGTCTTCCGGCAATAAGTCACAAGAGAATAACAAAACGGATCAAGCAAAAGGTAAGAAAAACATGTGGAGTCCTTCACACTAAGTTGCAAGACGCTTATAATAACAATCTGAGCCTGACAGTGGAAAAAACAAGCAGTTTTAGTGGACGTACATTGATGATGAGGAGTTGCTCTGAGCGATTATATCACAGTTCATTTAGCGCCTGCTGGCTGCAGTGCTCTCGCTCAATACTTACCGTACCTTCTAGCGATATCGCGATCATGAGATCATAGATCATGTGAGAATCGCAGGATCAAGAGATCACACAAAAATCTATCTTGTCAGGCTTTGCGTTTGTGTCCGGCAAGCCAGAGCACGGCCCATTCAGCATCCTGTGAGGAGCTAGTAGCAGCTATGGCGTGGCTTTAGGTGTGTGTGAGGCGAAGGTCGTGTCTAGAAGGGAGACGCAAACTAAGAAATCTGATCTGAGAGATGCAAAAACGTGCAAAAACTCTTGCGAGACTCGCTGCTCGACGAACTATCCTAACCTGAACTATTTGAGATCAATGCCTGACCTTAACAATTCTGTGAGAGTTTTCCCAGTTTGCAGGCTCCCTTCTGAGGCAACACAGACAGGTGTTTGTTCTAAACAACAATGGCGGCTCCTTAAGAGGTTAGCGTAGCTGCAATAGCATCAGTTACATCAGAACTGGAGAGTATTTCCTCATTGAAAGAAGAGCAAAGAGCGGCACTGATGGCTTTTCTCAGTGGAAAAGATGTTTTCGCTGTTCTCCTGACTGGCTTTGGCATGAGTTTGATTGACAGATGGTTCATCCAATCACCTACCAAGTAGTTTTTGCAAAAGTGCAATGCCCTTTTCTAAACAGTTTCCAATGACGGCTTCTCAGATGGTTCTGTGTAACAAACACGCCAGCGTTCGCTCAATACTGAACCAATTTAAAAAATTGTTGTCCCCGTTAGTCACTTAGACACAAAAACACAAAAAATACCGGAGTTACCCTTTAAAGTATTCAAACACAGAGAAAAAGAGGGAATTTGTGTCTTGCAGGCCTATCTGACAAACGGCCAAATACTGAACAAAGTTTACAGCACCTTCACACAGACACAGACACACACAGACACACACAGACACACACACACACACACAGGTGTGTCAAACCACACAGGCACAATTTCAGCTAAACTAACTTTGACAGACTTGGCTGAGGTTTCACACACGAGGAGCTTTGCCAAATGGCACACGGGTAATTTAGTAACAGAGACAACATCTCAGCTGGCAGAGTAGAGCGAGATTAAACAACAACAAACAAACAGAAAAGAAAAGAAAAGAAAAGAGCATTAAGGCACACAGCAACAATAAAGCCAGGGAGAAGAAGCAGAGAGAATCATTATTAAAATGAGAAGACTCCTCCCGTCATTTGGGACTAATATGTATGTTAATATGAGTCATACGTCTGGTCTCAGTACCGGCTTCTGTATCGCTCTCATATTATTAATGATATCACTCATGCTGTCAAATTTAATGTTCAACCAAGTTAAATAAAAAAAGGAGGTGTGAATTTTATCTATATTACATGTAAGGGATAATGTATAGCGAGCCGGTCATTGTTGTGAAATGAACCCCGACAGGGCGATGCAGGAATAATCTGACACAAAAATGGTCCTCCAGAGTCCAGGATGAGAGCTGCGTGCATAGCAACGGTCTGTTATGCATAGCAACGGTCTGCTATAAAGAAATAACAGACCATCGAATGCTGTGATTGACCAATCAGGGTGGAGTATTCAACAAAGCTGTGAAATAAGATCTATATAGCTCCTTTCCTGCTGGACCAAAAACCCACTAACACCCACTAACATCTGGCTTTTGTCTTCAGTGGGAACGGTTACAATCTGCATTCATTCCCAGGAAAAATGACTTTGCAGTAGTCACAGGTATTTATCAGGTCCAACTCCGATCGGCAGCGATGGAAACATGACTCACTAATTTTCGCCCCTTTTCCAGCGTGATGCTATGTGACGCATGTAAATATATGATAAATCAAATCAACAGGGATTTGGACAATTATTACAATTTATTAACATATAAAACATACAATTAATTAGCTCATCTATCTATCCTCACAGCTACCGGACTCCATTGACAAAAACAGTCATTTCACCTCGCTGACCGTCGTAAAACCCGCTTCAATCACCAACTTCTGTTTGGTCAAAATAAACCCTTAACTCACCAAGTTAGATGTAAAAATAAACAGCCGTTATATGCACTCTTCAAAGACACCAGATTCTATTGACAAGAACGTAATTTTACCTCGCTGATCCTTGTAAAACACACTTCATTCAGAAACACATTAAACTCATCAAAACCATCTTTGTTATTCTTTCCACTGTTCCAACAATCACCAACTCTGGTTTGGTTGAAATAAACCCTTAATTCACTGAGTTAGATGTGAAAAGCCATTATATGCGCTCTTCAAAGCTACCAGACTCCGTTGACAGAACCAGCAATTTTACCTTAATGTGTTTTACGATGATCAGCATCGTAAAACAGACTTCATTCAAACTCTACAGAAACAAATAAAACTTCAAAACCGTCTTTGTTAGTCTTTCAACTGCTCCAACAATCACCAACTCTGGTTTGAGAGTTTGAAGAGAGACTGAATAAGATATACAGATATAAAAAAAGAAGTAGCCACCGCAACATATTCACTGTTACTATTTACTAACCCTGCTTTCTGTGCCAGTCGCTGCATCCATGACGTTGAATGTGACACACTATGGGAAAAGAGTCTATCATTTAATTTAGAGGGATTTCCCATGTTTAAAAAAACTGAATATACGCGCTAATTTTGGTGGAAAAGGGATACAGAAGTCTACTAGAGCTCTGCACACAGTGGCGGAGGGAAAATGGCCCAATATGGCTCCAACTAGTCACGGCACGTTGAAACCAGCCCGTCACCCTATGGAACCACGTCTTTAATGAGAAGGTGCAGAACACGGTTAACTGATCTGGAACTCATCCAAACACGGGACAAAAAGGTGGGCTGATGCATTCCTGTGCCCATCCCCTCTCTACCAGCTGGATTGAACAGGAGAAAACATTCAAGTATACGATACATGTCAGTGCATGCACTCACCTGTATGCATGGAGAGGTGCTTTTTGTGTGAGGATTTAAATCTGAAACAAAGTTTAATACAATTTCTACCCTCGTGTGTGAGACTGAATCCCCTCCCCGACACTCTTCCCCAGGCCTGCTGCGTACAGTAAACTCAAACCAGATTGCACTGAGTGTCATAGTGGAACTAACAGTTGAGACCACGTGGAGATCTAAAAGAGTGTCCACTGTATGCAGCCAGCCAACGTTCCTAACCCCAGGCCTTTTAATACTCTTGCCTCTTCTCCTCCTTTATTGGAGTCCTCCAAGTTCACTTCATTTGTGTGGCAAAGGAGTAGGAGGACTGGAATATTTGTGGCCCGACAACAAAAGAGCTGGAATGCCACTCTCTAAACTGGTTAATGCTGCCCACCACTCTCAGGCCATTTCTGCCCTCTTCTCCCTCCAGTCTCTCCCACATACTTCTGTTCTTTGTGTTTCTTGGTGTCCCTCTAAGAATAGCTCTTGATTATGGAAATGTTCGCTGTATCCGGAGCTTTTCTAACCTTGTTTACAGCAATTTGGACACAATAAACATTGATTGACCTATGTATTGCAATTTCTTTTTTACGATTTTGAAATGAATTCTTTAATGCCAGAATCGATTTATTTGCTTCATTTGAGTCTATGCGGAGGTGGAACGAAGTTACCGCTTTTATTGTTGTAGTCAAAGTAACGTGACGTCATATCCGTTCTGTATCTGTCAATCAAATCAAACCGCAGCGAGCCGCTACGAGAAAGTAGAAAACAGCGGAGGGTTCGCGTGGATACGACATGCTCCCTCACATTTTAAATCCAAAGTGGTCAACACTACACATCCAGTAAAGTATGGAAACACTTTGGGTTTCACACACTGCAGGAAAAGCAGAGCTAGACATCACGGCTAAAGCTGCATGCTAACTCTGTCATAGACAGGAAACGTTATGGTATAGCGGTAACGTGCGGTCAAGCCGGCCGTCACTCTGATCTCCGTAGTCAAATGGACCGACGCTACAACTGGAGAGCACCCATATAAATATCAGCATTTATGTTAAATGCATTCAAACGGCCCCGATGGAGCTGACTATGGATGTATAAAGAGAACGGAGCTGACGGGAGAGCTAGAGACTAGCAGAAGTATACACGTGTGACTACGTCCAGTTTTGAAACTAAGGTGTTAACAAAGGGAATTGTACATACAAAATACATCTATGGAAATAAGATTGATTGGATTATATTCACCAGAAGTATAAAACATTACATGTCCTTTAAAATTAAAAAGAAAATACCACTAATTTGTGAGGGAAATGTCTTTATGCTTTGATTTTTGGGTTGCTGGAAAAATTTTTAAAAATAATGCCTGACAATGGCTGATATATTTGACTTCAAGACATCTCTGACTACATACATGCTGAAAATCAAACATTTTTACTGTATTAATTTAGATACTTTCCAAAATAAAAGTCCCTAGAAGTGTATGATTCAACTTTTTTCCCATCGTCTAGTGTTAAAAAAGTGAACAAAAATCTCAATAAATGGTAATAGAGACAGGTGTATCGTCCCAGCACTAGTAAACATGCTGGCTACAGGTATGCTGGCTTTTGTTTTGCGTCTCAGAGAGGTGCCCGTGGCCACAAAGAGAGCCTTTCTTGGGCAGAAGGGTGCTTTGAAATGAACACCAACTCTTTGCAACCGCACCTCTGGGTTGAGATTATCGCCTGCCAGAGTGCACACTATCAGATCCTACTAAACACAGATACATACATGCTACTATATGCGGTCATAAAACACCCAGTATAGAACGCCGTGAGCCAGCATGTTCTTACATGCACTCCCTCAGAGCAATACAATGTCCCACTTTCTCTCCAAGCAAGATATACTGTACTTTACTGTACTTATCTGCACTGATGTGTTACTCATTAAACTTGTAAACCAGCAGACGCTCAGCTTTTCTGTCCTCAGCTAGAGGTAAAAGACCCTGTGAGGTCTTAGCGTGCGCCATACATGGTGTCTTTATCTATAATCCCATACAGCTGAGCCCTGATAGGGCGAGAGAGGGAGAGCAAACACAGACAGCGCAGCATTTACACAAGAAAAAGGCGTTTGCCGGGGTCGAGTACTTTGAACCTGTTTTCTCTTTCCACGTGCACGGCGGCGCGGTGGCAGACCGGCCTGTACAGTACATTACATATATAATGTGGCTGTTTGAGCAGGAACTTGTGTTCATATCACTCCCAGCTGCACCTGTTCAGCGCCTCAACTGACACCGCCGTGGGGAAAGATTAAGAAGGGGGGAGGAGACGCTCAGGGAGGGAAAAAAAGAGGGACAAAATGTAATGAAGAATGTGGCCCTTATAACTATAAGGTCTACACGTTGAGCGTAAACACAGCTGGGATAAACATTCTGCTCTACATCCCCTGTTGTTATTAACAGCAAATCAGCGGCATCAGCGTGACTTACTGAAGTGTGACCAGATTTATGCATTTAGCATTAATGTTGCCGGGAGGAGAAAGAAGGATTCATCAGGCTCCTTCACATGACCGGCAGCCACATTAAAAGACTCACCACAGCACCCAGTGGATCTGGGGCTGTCAACAGTTTGGGTTTCCCCACAACTATACTTCAATGCCTTTGTTTGTTTTCCACTTATGTGCAAAATATATTATTGATTCTTTTCATCTAATGAATGTTTAATAATCCAGAGTGTGAGGACGTGTCAGAAATAATGTTTCAAAATAATTTGGTGACTGTTGGATGAAAGCACCGGCCCACTTCGGTCCTCTAGTATATGGTAATCACAATCATAACAAAGGAACGCCAGAAGTTTGGTTAATACAACAACAAAGCATCTGGATGTCAAATGTATCTGTGTTTTATTTATTTATTTTTCTTTTATATTTTGACACTTGTGTGTTTTCCTGTCAGAGAGTTAGTAAACTTTGCCCTGGTGGGACTGATCTTGTTTGCACTTTATGATTTGTTTGTTGTGTATTTGTTAAAAATATTTTGATAACAATAATAATGATAATAACACATGCACAAATATATCGTCACTCAGCAGTTGTTGGGCTGGTGGCATATCGCCCAACCTTTTTGTTTAGTCTATAAAATGGCAAGAAAATACATCTTCAAAAAGTCATGCAACTCATTAATTTAAAATACGAAATAAATCAGAAGCTGGAATCAGCAAATATTAATTTCTATTATTCCAACCGAATATTACAGCTGTACCTTATTTTGTCAAATAACTGCTGGATCTATAAAACATCAGAAAGCTGCCCATCCAATCTCCCAGAGCCCAGGGGGAAATCATCCAATCTCTTGTTTTGTTCAACCAACTGTACACAACCTAAAGACATTCAATTTATTTTAATGTAACACAAGGGAAATTAAAAAAAGCTAATTCTCACATTTGAGAAGCTGGAACCATGAAAAATGTTCTTGAAATATGATTTTAACAATGAATCAATTACCAAAGTAGTTGCATAATATGGAGGACAGAATCTGCCAAAATAAAAAAATCAATCAATAAGTAAATAAATGAGTTGATAAATATATAAATACATAAATAAACAAATCAATATGTAATTAAATGCAGCAAAACTAATATTAAAAATAAATGTAGCAATTAATTAATGGATAGAATGTGACATAAATTCATATTTATTCTTTATTTAATTATCTTTGTATTAATTCCCTTATTTATTAACTGTCCTGTTTAGTTTTGACTTTTATTAAATTGTGTTTTATTCATTTTTAAATGTATATATTTATTGTTTTATTTTTTATTTTATTGATTTATTCATTTCTGCATTTATTTTTTATTTATGTATTTTTTAAATGCATGTATTTATTTATGTATTTATTTAATTATTTCTGCACAATTTTCCCTTTGCATTTCACCCCTTATTTATTTCCCCAATATCGAGTAATTTATTTATTTATTTTTTATTTTGGCAGGTTCCATCCTCCATGGTTGCAGGTTTATTTTATGTCAGTCAACTAATCAATTAAATCAAATAATCATCACAGCTTTAATTATCAAAATTGTTGTTGATTAACACTCAAATGATTCATTAATCTACTTATCATAGCAGCACTACCACTTCATATCATTCTGATGGACACGTTCACTGCTGTCAGAACACAACAGCCATAAATGTTCAAGTGCTCTGACTGACATGTATTATCATGGAGGGTCATACACACGAGTCATACATGGGACAAATGTAAATGCACCACCTCAACAGTGTTCACTGCAGGCGCTGCCCGGGACAGTTTACCGTGATGTGATTACCACAGAGGTCCTGCACACAGCGGCTTAATTCACACACCTCTCAACTACGGTATGTTTCATTACCATCTAGGCTATATCAGATGTCCCATCATGCCCTGCAATTAGAAATTGGTCCGTTACACAATCCCCTCAGACCTCGGGAACATGTAACTGCCACTGAAGGTTCGGCAGCAGATGGGTAACTTCTAACGCCAAGAGCAGGCAGCAGTTTTATCTACAATAATGATATGTAAACATCCTGCTATCTTGAATCAAGCTCTACAGATAAAGATTAAATGTTTTGTCTCTACATGGAGCTACAAAAATGTTCCTGTCAGACTGCAGTGTCAGGAAACGGGAGCTCCCAGTGAAACTTGTGAACTTAGAACAATGTGTCCAGTCTGGTTTGCTCAAAGAAGTCATTCATTGTTAGTCTGAAACTGGATCTGCGCTTGATACAATCATATCTGTTTCACACCGTGATATCCAGTTGGATGTGTGACAGGAGCTGCTGCAGCGGCCAGCTATTCAGAGAGGCTGATGTGGAGCGTAGACGAGTCACATTCATGTTGCATATCGCTAAGCTGTGATCACAGGTTACTAAGCACGAGCCAAACAGTCCAGACACTCAGACAGCAAATTCTTTTTTCTGACAATTTGTCTCGCGAACATTTTAGCCGTCAACACGCCACACACGGTAATCGTTATCAGTCTGAAATCCACAAGAACCTCACAGCACGAGAGAAAGAAGAAGTCAGCCCCGCAGCCTGTCCTTTGAGCTGCTGCACGTTTAAAATGCACGTCAGGGTTGAAAGGGAACATGACTTCTTATTTTTGTTGTGTGCACGGAGACTCATGAATTGCTGATGGCTTGTTTGAAGGTTGAATCTATCAATCTTTTAAGCTGACTTGAAGGTTCCCGTGTGGAGGTTTTGGGGCCAGACTGATACATCGATATGGGGGATATTATCAACCCAGTGTACTTTATAAAAGATATATCAGTGTTGATGCATCATGCTGTGGAATAAGTGACAAGAAGTTTCAGTACGTGCAAATGATGTGTTTGAGGTAGTTCAGAGATAGTGTTGATTTGACATAGTTTGTCCATCCGAGAGCACTATTTTAGACACCTACACATATCAATATCACTTTAAGTGTATGTTATATTTAGAATATTTTCACCACTTTATCTTGCCGTCAGACAGCCCTTTCCGATGGGGAAGTGAAACTCCATTCGGCATCCAGACTCCATTGACAAAAATTGTATAGACACGTTTCACTTTCAGTTCAGTTCACCTTCAGAAAATATATTAAATATAGTGTACACTTAAACTTACATTGATTCTTTTAGGTGTCTAAAACAGTACCTCATACAACACCACTTCAAAACACCTGAAATATCCCTTTAAGAGGCTGGAGCCATGAAGAACTTTGTCCTCTTGTAAACAATTTAATCATAACTGCATTGGTTGTATAGATATGAATGATGATGACACGGCAAAAACGTCACACCCACAAAGCGTGGTAAATGAGACGGGGTCCGTGTTTCAAGGCGGGTCGGGTGGGATGTCGACCGCAGACCCCTGACATACTGAATACAGTTCGCCCCGGTTGACAGTTGTGCCGGAAGCAGGGAGAGAGAGCACGGCGAGCACCACGTCCACGGCGTCCGCGGTGCTATGAAGCTCATGGCTGAGGCTGACCACCACGGAGGAAAAGTGCCAGGCGAGGGCCGGGAAGAGAGAGTGGGAGAGCATCCACACTGAGCAACCGTTCCAGATCAAGATATCATAGTTAACAGGCAGTCTGAACACGTCCTGGAGGCCAAACAACTGGAGACCTAAGAAACACCTTACAGACTTTAGCTTTACCTTTGCACTCTGCAGCACAGATCAACTCCAGTTCAAATACAAACACAGCTTTAAACAATCATTACCAGCAATGTTACCACCAAACACTTTCTACTGACGACTGCGGTTTGCACTTTTCCGCTTGAGCCTCCCGTCTGACCCCAAACAGAGAGTCTGTCTTTAATACAGACGATCGCATAAGAATGAGTGAAATTACAGAGTATCAACAGAGCGCTGCAAAAGAGGAACATTTTCAGTTTAGCTGAGAGGAGGCAAAAACCACTTCCTTTCAGTGAATGAGAGAGCTGTCCAAGAAACCGCACAGTTTCACAAAATACCACCCACTCTATCTGTACGCCGCTGCAGCCTGACACTACAGCTGCACCTTGTTTATGCTGCACAACAACACAACCACACGGTGGGAAGCGGGGAGTTTTCAATACGTTACAGCGCCACGCCTCCACCGCTGCACTGTGACCCGGCTAAGCCTCTCACGACACGACGCAGGTTAAACCGCACACAGATCAACTAATTCAACCAGCCAGAGTCATTATTCAGTTATTGTTTCCTCAGTTCTTAGAAATGTCATTTAGCAGCATGCTAGGTAATTGTCTTCCTAAATTAATCCCTGGCTTCCTTGCGGAGTACAAACGATATTCTGTCTAGACATCCAAGAGCCTCAAGGCAGGTTATTAAGTTACTTTATTGATTACCAAGAAAAAATGCTTATTCAAACTAACAGAGAAGGAGACAGCAGTAATATAGCGACAGCTTGCGCTCACATTCGTCTGACTGTAATGGTTTCATTTTAAATGTCATTGTGTGTCTGTTCTGCACAGCTTTAACGGTCATAAAGCTCGCTTCTTCCGGTTAGAGCCAGGCAGAGCTTGAATGGCCATCTGAGAAATTCAATTCAGTCAGATTGAAATTGAGGTTTAGTACAGGAGCTGTCCAAAAGCGTGCGCTGGGATTACCCAACCAGGTGGTGAGTCAAACCGTGGGAGAATAAAAGTAATTCAACCGCTGGCTCCGAGCCCGCTCACAGTTTGCCCATCCTGCTCTACGGATCCCCCAGTACTCCCCGGTTAGAGATAAATGTCAGCAGGGCTCAGAGATTATCTGCGTATGAATCCAAATGTATTTAGACCGTGTGTGTTTGTATTTGTCTGTGTGCATGTGGATGTTTGTACATATTTGTCCATTTGATTATGTGTGTGCATGTTTGTATTTGTGTCAGTGAATGTGTGCCCAGGTGGGTGGGGGGTGGAGAGGGGTGTGTGTGTGTACTCGTGTGTGTGTGTGCCAGAGCGGGGAAGTGATTCCCCTGATGGGTATGACAGATGGGCAGGGAGTGGCTCAGCTCATTCTCGGTGCCACCTGACAAGCACGAGGGCGGGATGTGCAGCATCCACGCTCACCTCGCATCCCTCTGACAGACGCCACTTTGTTTGGATTCATGTACTACAGTGGACCCTTAAAAAGGTAGGATAATTGTGAATGGGAAGTTGTTCTGAAAACCACAACAGAAACGTGAGTCTACTATAACTGGAGTGAAGTTCTGTTTTTGTCACTTTCATTGGTTAAACTTACAAATGGCAGCGGATTCCATCAGCTAAACAGTGTTAATGCTGTGAGGCTGAAAATATAGGCTAGTTCTGCAAGTGATATGGGTAGTTGTCATTAACATGTGGTGCGGACCAGAGCCTCAAACAAGTTGCTGTTGATCCAACTTTGTGTAGGGAGGAAGGTTCGAAACAGTAAACAAAAGTGAGACCAGAAACAGCCACGCAAAAGTCTAAGAACACCCCTGCACATTCGCGTGTGTGCAGCCGTAGCCAGTTCTCATTCCCAGGGCGTCAAATACCGACACTATGTCACAGCTGTCGGCGTTCGATACCGTAACACAAGTCACCCTTTCGCACCAGGCTTTCCATTATCTACAATGTAAACCCATCCGAGGCAACAGTAAACGCACGGGGAAAGTGCGCCGGGAGTGTGGAGACGTAGTTTAAAGAGGGAAAGAGACACAGAGGGCGGTCGTGAGGGGAGGTGTCCAACAAACACAAGGCTTTTATTCCAGGAGACAGCTGTTCACGTCCAGTACATTATGTTTTACTTTCACATTACAATCAGCTGTTCGATCGTGTCCAGTGTTCACAACGTCAAGTCACATTTTCATTGTACAAACTTAATCATTTTAAGCTCAACCATGTTGTTTTTTTCCTCAACCTAACTAAGTGTTTTTGTTGCCTGAACCTAAGCAAGTGTTTTTGTTTAATTCACAACATTTAGCACGTGTTTAATGCGCCTGAAAAGTGACACCGAGGCGTCTGACTAAGTGTCAGTATGTGACGAGTTGGGATGAGAACGTGTTGGCAGCCCGCAGAAACATTTTCAAGCCCAAAACTTGTAAAAGACTAAAATGAAACTTGGCTCTCTGTCTGTACTCGGCAGAAGAGAACAAAGCAATATCTAATATCAGGAGTGTTTTTGTGGTTCGACAAGATCAACAGACTCTGAAACAATCTCACCGATTGTGGCACATCAATTTTCTTTTATCGATTCGCTCTTTCATAACAGTCATTTCAGCTATAAACGTCTGAATTGGGAGCTCCAGTATTTGGATCAAGTAAAAACAAGGTATGCAAAAGTCAGCAGGCTGTCCCTGTTACTCTATTGTGTCTACAGCTGTTATGTCAATATGCTGTCATATGCTGTTCATCTCACTTTCAGGTTGCAGATGCAGGTTGTGATTATTAATTAAGCTAACTGTAAGCGCTTTGTAACTGTGCTTTGAAAGATGCTATATAAATACAGTTAATGATTATTATATTATTAACTGCTTCTGCCTTCTCAGCCAACAAAATGCTGTTGAAGATCTCAGTTCAATCTCAGTTAAACAATAACTGCTTTATGCTGCTGCAAGCCCGTCCGTGCACAGAGCAGCACTTTGAGTGCACATGAAAATCAGGAAAATGCAACCTGAAAAGGATCATAAGTCAACATGAGCTCTGGTGTGAAGCGAAAGGCGTGAGCTGTCACTGAGGCGCAGCATGTTAGCCTCTGGATAGCGGCGAAAGGGAAAAGTGCAAGTTCAACACTCTTCAAGATAACGCTGCTCAGGAAGAAGAGCGCTGACTGCTGCAGCTCGGGGTCTGTGAACTGTGCCATGCTACACTGCACTGGCCCGCCGCCAGCAGACATACAGAAAAACCGGGCCCAAAGAAAAATCTGTTGCGGCACCTGGCTAATTCCGGTGTGTCCGTTTACTGCCTCGTCAGCCCCGAGTGACTTCTCAATGCGGGGATGTGGACATGTTTATATCGGCTGCACAAAGGTGACGGAGAGTTCAGAGAACTATTGTTATTTTAGAGAATATCCAAAGTGTGATGTGTTTGATGAGTCACACTGAAAAGGGGATGAGATTATACCTAAGAATCACTGAGTATGAGGAAAATGCAAAGTTTTCTGACATGCAATTTGATTTGTAAATGAAGGCTGAGCCTGCTGTCTATAAATGACATCGTCATGCTGTTGAGGTAGCAGAGAGAGAACGCTGTGCTCATACATCACATCTGGAAAGAAGAGGGAAAAAAGCTCTCAGAAATAGAAAGCTGCAGCCTTTTGGATCCAAATGACAAGCTGATAAACATGTGAGTGAGCTGAACATGTGTGCCGTACAGCTCCGATGTACTGTACATACAGGATCTGATATCTGCACCTGTGGAAATGAGACACTGTGTTCCAGCATGGAAAAATAAAACCACCTCCCCTCCAGTGCTTTGAGGTATCAACGTAACTATACACGCACAGATCCCATTGATGTAGCTTCACACTTAATTAAGTATGTGCTGAAACGGGAATATTGAGTGACTTTGCAGAAAAACATGTCAACCACCAGAAGGTGTGCACAAAGCTAGGAAAACATGTCTTACCTCGGTGGTCAGTTGTCTTCACTTCAGTGTTGTTTCTTTACATCCCGGCTTTCATCCCAACGTTAGCTCTCAGGGAACTCTGTAATCACAACAGACAATCTGTGATTCCTTCATATCTTTGCCAACAAAAGAAAAAAAACATTCAGCAGGCCAAGCACTCCGGAGAGTGGGAAGGCTTACAGAGAGATCCTGCGAGACAGGAGTTAGCCAAATCCTACAAGATATCCACAGCTCTGCACAAGGAAATCCACATGGCCACTGATGCATGTGTGTACTGCCAAATCAGGGATGACATGGGAGGAGTCTCAGAGTTCAAGAGAGGAAAATCCCCGAAGGAGGTGCAAGGTTTCTTGTCTATGCAAACCGTTGATGTTAGATTTTCATGTGACCAGCTTACCACTAAAAGGCTTAGTAGTCTAATCCTTTAGGCAAATGAAGTGTCTAACCTAAGGCTTAGGCCGGCCAGACGAATCAAAGGGAGTTTATAGTATGATGAACCTTGCTAGACTTTCAAAAGGCCGGGAGTACGCAGTATCTGCTCAGGAATGCATTGATGGAAAGAGATTTCTGCTCTATATGGTACAGTATTAATCATCCCTTTGGCTACTGCACTCTTCGCTCTTTATTTACACCTGGGGTACGACTTAAAGATCTGCTTCAGGCGACGTTAACCAGACTTCCACTCAAGGTGCCACAATCCTGGCAGCAAACGTGAATAATTAGCAGTCATGCCTCAAAACAACACATCCAGGTGAAGATAAGAAATTAACTCTTGAATGTGTGAATGTTCATAACTGGATTGCTGCTGAGGGAGCTTGCATGCTTGACATAACTGTGCAGAAACCTTAACTTAACATAATAACTCCGGCTTTGATGCATGACTATTAGATTATATTGCATTGTGCATCACATTCAATTATCTTACACTGAACAGGACCCAATCTGCCTGTTTGCATTGGATCAAATAAAGTGACTGGCAGAGCAGAGGGAAATTGAATAATGCCTCACATCTGTTTTTGTACACATAAACATGTGCACACGGTCAGATAAACACACCCACACACAGACATGCTGCATACACAAATTAACATGGAAACATATGTAACATGATTGAGAAATAGACACAAAAATCAGTGAGATTAGGGCTGAAATGTCTTTCATTCTCTTCATGTTTTAATATTAATCATCAGGTTAGGGGAGTAAAGATGAGCTGATACCAGAGTGAGAGATTCAGCTGCAGGTCTGACCCAAATCCTGCATGAAATTAGGAAATAAATTGATAGAGGTGTCAAAAAACGATCTTTCCAAATAATTCCCTGTGTGTTGGTGTGTGTGTGTGTGTGTGTGTGTGTGTGACTTGCTACTCTCCTGCTGACTCACTGCAGTATGTTCCCCATTCAAAAAACAGCCACAACATCCCCACACTGAATAAAATATCAGACTACTGTGCAAGACGTTACCTTAAGTCTTCACAAAGCACAATTATCCCTTCTTAAGCCCCGCCCCTTTTCGCTCTGTGGTCCAATAACAGTCGAGCGATGTCGGAACCCGGCAGAACCTCGGTCAACTTTTCCCTTTCCTGATGGGTTATACTTAGATGTGCTACGTCTGTTCAAAGGTAACATTACTATGTAAGTCACATTACATTGGTGTCACAATCTTCACGGACACATTCGATTATATATATAGTCACAGTTACTACGAGGAACTTTCATTTTGTGTTGATTTCGGCGGTCCCTGAGGACAAAAGCGGTAGTGTTTCCGAGCACCAGAGTCCCTTTAGAAAGCCTTTTACTGTGGCAGGGTCTGACGGTCTGCGCCGCATAGTCCTGCTTCTAATTTTCTTCCTTTGTTTATATTATCTCTGTAAGAATATGTCATGAAGTAACTTTTGGTGTTATTTATTTCGATATACACGACCTCTAGCATCCCAATGGGAAAAGTTAGCTGAGTAAAAGTTATCGTGAATATATCCCTATCGTGAACCGATGTCGCTATGTTTCTTTTGGTCAAGCTTGTTAGACTTAGCAACAGTAACTAAGGGGGGTGGGACTTCGGTCAATTTGATAATAAAGTGAGTCGTGGCACATCAAACCTTGCTACTCATGTAAGAATGCAATGTGTTAGCTGAAGGTGAAGTTACTAGAGGAGAAGTCAACATAAGGCCAGTAATGCTAACGTTAGCTGCTAATGCCCCTAACTCCTTCTGGTTACTGAAGCCATGTGTCCAATACAGCGCTACTGAAAATACCAAATAAAGAAAGATGATATTGACCGGGGAACAGAGGTAAACAATGCAGCATCTTTATGAAATATTCATCCTACTTAGGGAGACTAGCTGAAAAGCTATCCACTGTATCACTGCCCATGTTTGAGATTGTTTTCAAGGCAGAAGACATCATTTTCCGTTTCATTTTTAATTCAGTATTTGAATTAAAGTTAAGGAAATAACATTATAAAAGTAAGTCACAGCATATGATACCATTACAAATGTAGAGCTGTAGTTTTTGTACCTGATCTTGGACTAATTATCTAGATGTGTATGGTATCGTGAAGGAGAGATACACACCCCTACATGTAGTTAATGAACTGTCAACACCTATGATAAATGCTTGTGGAGTAAAGGCAAGCCTGAAACATTTTCATTAACTTGCTGTCATTCAACGAGTCTAGTCGTTTCAGCTCCGATTGAGACAAAAACACACTTCCATTGATACAAACACGATATCATTACGTAATAATGATGATCCGTGTCTTTGGCACACTGGATACATTTTTCCCGGTTGAATCATTATCTGATGACATTCAGCCAAGTAGCACCACAACAGTCTCACCTTTCCACCTGACTTGGCAGGCGGCACACACACATCAGGCCACTCCTATCTTGCATTGAGAAGATAATGAAATGATTCTTCTCGGATACACACAAACGTGACCGGCCGCTTGTTGGCGGCGTTATCAAAAGAAACGGGAACAGCATCGGTGACCTTGGTATCGGATTTTGCCTGAGAACTGCTGCTATCTCACAAATCAAAGTCAGTAGATGGAAGCTGTCCTTAGGCCGTCTTTAGGCCAAATATTGGAGATTGTGAAATACTGCAAATAGTGTACACCTCCAAACCACTTAACCATGATCATTTCCAGAGTACATGCTACCTCACATTTTTAAAGGCAGTGAAGTCTATTCAGGGCCTTTAATTTTTAATAGAACAGACTGGAGATGTCTGGTTATATATGAGCATTATAACCAGCTCCACAGCTGACCCCTTCCATAACTCAGATTTAAGGTGAAATACTCGTTTCTCTTTAAGCAACACCGCCAGTTTGTTTTCATTACCGGCTCTGGTGAGTCAGTGTGGCCATGCATCCGATTCTCCGGCTAATCCATATGCTAAGCCAGCCTCAGCCACTCGGGGAGAGATAAATATGCATCGGCACAGGCGGGACAGATAAGAGGGCCAGCTGCTTGGAGTCAGGGTTAAACCTGACAGCACTCAAGCTCATCTACAGTATATACTCTGTTTTATTTTAACCACACAGAGAAAGAGAGAGATATACAGGTTAACAAGTAGTAAAGGTGCGGTAATGATTCAGTCTTGTTCAGAAGCCTCTTATTCAGCACCAAGGCTGACTATCGCAACCTTAACATTTCTGAGGGAGACCGAGATGTGTCAGTGTGCTGCCATGGACGAGGATGTACTGAGAGGAAAATACAGTAAAAGGACAGATGGTCACTCAAGATAGACTTTTCTCTCTGGTAGCCAAGAAGAGACAGACAACATAACATGCCTACACATTAGTTCTAGTCTTGTGACATGCTTTAGTGCACATCAACACAAAGAAGAATATTTGTTGTTCCTTGAAGTCCATTTACAATTGAATCACAATATAAGAGGAAAACATGAACCCTTTTCATTCCAGACATTTAATGGATTACTGTAGACTGACTATAAATACAATGGTTGTTTTCTGCTAAATCTGTTACACGCTGAGGCCTTTACTTAAAGGAATAGTTTAAATTTGGGTAACACACTTATTAGCTTTCCGACTACTCCTTCATGGCAGAAAAACATTGTTAGCAATTAGACAGCTGACAGATGGTAAAAGCTTGCTAGCCTAGCTGCTCTAAGGCTACAAACAACTCATAATACAAAACTCTCTTTGAGGCAATAGCTCTTCATTTTTCAAAAATGATTTATTTGCTTTCTTTCCATGCACGAGATCTTATGTTTGTATGTTAAAGGGACTGTTTGTAACTTTTTAAGCGTATAAATGTACCGGGTCGGGACAAACAATTAACAATGTCCCAAAATGTCATGTTACAAGGCGGCGAGCCCTAAACGACAGTCTTAAAACAGTCCGAGAAAATCTTGCCAATCACAGCACAGCAAGTTTGTGACTGAAACTCAGAATGAAGGAATGCCTGTTACCAGTTGCACTCAAAACATTCTTGAACAAGCTGCACAAACGGTGAGATTTATGGTCTGCTGGACGAACCATATGTTTCATTTTTACAGGAGTAAAGAGTTCAAGGACGAGGACGAACAGCTGGATCCACAGTCCGTCTTTGAAATGCTCAAACCAACTTCAAAAGAATACAGATTATGTTTTTAATACTACGTTTCATTAAAAGTTTGACGATGCATTCTTTACCTTATCATAGAAATGTGTCTGTTATTTTCAATAAGTCTAAATAAGAAAGGTTGTCTCATATTCAGGCCAATACGGTATTTATATAAGCCTCATCTGCTCCGCAATCATCCTCTTAAAAGAGAGAGACAGCATATTTCCTGTAAATATGCGTCTGCTCATTTCATCGACAAAACTTCTTCTACCTTCTATGTTTTCATGCAAAGCTGCTCCATACTTAATGAAGTATTGGCCCTCTCTCACAGAGTATGTCTAACTAATCGGTATGCCAGTCCTGCAGACCAAAATTCTGTAGGCAGACTGTGATGCCTAATCTTCACAATAAAAGAAAAATCTCTCTTGTAAGATGACAGCATCTCCCAAAACTAGACCGCAACCATTGTTAATCTTTTTAGACAAATCTGACGTTTTGGACAGAGCTGTTTGTCAAAAGCTTCCCATTATAAACAACATCAAGCTTTTCCATTTTAAAACGAAACAGGACCAAATATTGATGCTTTTCGTGGTGTTTCTGTGTGAGCTGCTCCACCTTTAGCTCTTTTAGCATGTTTTTCTCCTTTAGAGCTGCAATAATTAGTCGATTCATCTATTAGTCAATCAACAGAAATTGATCATTATTTGTGTCATTTTTTAAAGGGACAGTGTGTAACATTTCGGGGGATCAATTTATAACTATGTTTTCATTAGTGTATAATCACCTGAAATTAAGAATCGCTGTGTTTTCATTAGCTTAGAATGAGTCCTTCGTATCTACATAGGGAGCAGGTCCTCTCCACAGAGTCCGCCATGTGTCTACAGCAGCCCAGAACGGACAAACCAAACTCTGGCTCTAGTGAGAGCCTTACATGTTTTTACGTCACCTGAAGGCCACCGTAGTTCTCTGGCACGCTTGTGAAACTGAAAACCGTGGTACCGCCAGCTGCCGTCTGACTTCCGTTGCTCCTAAAGTAGTGTTATTATGGTAAGGATGAGTGAGCGGAGGGGTACTCAGTTGGTTGCAATTTGCAACCACACCCCTAGATGTCGCCAAATCTTACACACTGCACCTTTAAAGCATGCCCATAAAAACGCAGGTTTCAGCCTCTCAAATGTAATAATTTTCTGTTTTACATCATTGTAAACTGAATATTTTGGGGTTTTGGACTATTGGTCGGACAAAACAAGACATTTGAGGACGTCACCTTGGGCTGTGGGAAATTATAACAAGCAGTTTTCATTATTTTCTGACATTTTATAGGCAAAACAATTAATCAATTAATTGAGAAAATGATCAGCCCTAGTCTCTTTATAGCAAATGTATTGTATTTCTTTCACATTTTTCCCCTCAATAAATAATGTCCTTGCTGTGGGGGGTTCATTGCTGAATGAATTCATGGGGGACCCCGGTTGCAGTCTGTTTCTGAGAGCTATCATGCCTACAACTAGGACTTTTCTAATAGAAGTGGGCTAAGTGTTCTGGATGCCAGAGGAAGGCCTCAAACAGGAAATGTTGCAGGCTCACTGAAACGTTGCCAAACCACCCGCTGAATCACATCCATGTATTTGCATATTATGTAAATCACCCTGAGTTACTTAAGTGTAAACGGGAGAACATGTGTGTTTGTCTGAGTGTGAGAGAGCTCCTTTCCAAATCAGCTTATCATCTACCGTGACACATTAACATCACTCATGTCAGACGCGCGACCTACAGGGCTGCGTTTCCATTTCAGGCGTTCAGCTGACGCTCCGCTGCAGACTGCCTTATACAGAATAAACTTTATTTCCTTTACTTTGTTGCAGATGTATTCCATTAATACTCATTCCAAGTTTAATCCAATTCATTGTTCCTCCACGGCTCTGTGTATAGAATAAGTCATTTCCACACAGGATTAATCCAGAGTGTGCTTTACTTTTAGAACAATCTGCTGGTTTGCATAGTTTAAAAGCTTAGCTGTTACATGTGGACTCAGACACACACTCTCACTCACACACACAGTGCTGTAACCAAGCCAATGTGGAGATTGATCGGCTGGGCCGTGTCCAAATTAAAGCCCGTCCTCTGCAGACATGCCAAGCATAATAACTCTCTCCTCTCTTTGCACTTTTTCTTGGCCAGGGAAAGTGGGGAGAGAGAAAAAAAACAAATGCATGAGAGAAAGAGAAAGCAAGAAAAAGAAGAAGGAAAAAGAGGTGCAATTGGATAATGTCTTGACACCCATCGCAGAAAAAGGACTGCCTGGCTCTCAGATGTCTGACCCATTTTCTGCTCTCGCTCTCTCCCTCTCCTCCTTTCTCTCTAATTTCCTTCCTTCCTCTAATCTACAGTAAAGGAGCTCTCTGACTCAGATTCATTGGAGCTGCAGCGAGCTGTGGATTTCTATGAAATGCAATGCCACAGGATCCAAACCTACACACTGAAACAAAACAATCCACACATACCCGTCCTGATGCACAGTTTGGAACGGCAATAACTGGAACGAGAACACAAGGCCATGCTATGCTTCAACTGACGACGAATACATATTCTCTGTGTGGGCTTTTATGCAAATGTGTGTTGGTTTGTGTGTGTACACTACATATAAGTGGCACATGTTCTGTATGTGTTCAACAGTAT
Organism: Sebastiscus albofasciatus; assembly: GCA_916701655.1. Classification (NCBI taxonomy): domain Eukaryota; kingdom Metazoa; phylum Chordata; class Actinopteri; order Perciformes; family Sebastidae; genus Sebastiscus; species Sebastiscus albofasciatus. The sequence continues at coordinate 83,062 of CAKAOI010051072.1, forward strand.
GCATAATGAGAGGCCTGCGCGCCAACACAGACAGTTCAATAATTAATTATTCACTCGCTGGTAATACCCTGGTGCCCATCTCTAATAATAAAATCAGTTCACAGCTTTTAGATAAAGACAAGACAAGAATATTCTATTTATCGAGTTTCTGAAGATTTAGTCACATTAGGCCACGATGATGGATGAACTTAAGAGTAATTACGTGCAATAATGAGGGCAAATTTCCCCTGGTAGCATTGGTGCATATTAGCATTTTCACATTATATAGACCACTTCACAGCTGTAAACATCCCAAATGTGTCCCAGCTTGCTTCCTGTCATGCAGTGTATGTGAATGACCTCATCTGACAGGAAGTAAATCTGGCCCTAAGTTGTTGCCTAGCAATGCAGTTCTGTTGAAACGGTCTATAGTTGTCTGTGGCTTTCTATATATGAGTGTATGTTGTGCACAATGTGGTTAGGGTATAACTGCATGTTTTGACTACATCTCCACTATGAAAGGTTACCTTTTATGTCTCTGTAAGTGATTTTTAAAACGGACGGTTTACCCAAATTACAAAAGAAACTTATTTTATAGGTTAGCAGGGGTGGTTCTTCTAGGAGGAGATGTTGCTTTTGAAATGTTTTTAATTTCATCAAGTCATTTTTCAACAGTTTGATCATCACAAACTACATTCCATTCACCTGTATTGTTTTAGGGTTGAGGCAGCAATCTCAACTAAAAAAAACCTATAATTTAATATATAAACGTATAAGTCTTAAAGGTCCAGTGTAGGATCTGGTGGTGTCTAGCAGTGAGGTGAGGAGATTACAAGCAACTGAAGCCTCTCCTCTGTGCCGAGCGTGTTGGAGAGCCACGGTGGCCGACGCAAAAACACAAATGGCCCTCACTAGAGCCGGTGTACAGACTGTGTGTGTGTGTGTATGTGAGAAGTGAGTAGTGAAGCAAGAGAGAGAAAGCGGCGGCGACGGGAGCGAGTAACGTTATCTACTCCGGTCCAAGCAGGAAAAGTTCACAAGGTTTGATTGATGGATGTTATGATATTATTGGTTGAAATTGGTTGGTACTAGCTTACGTATGCATGCGTCATATTTTGTTTTAATAGAAGAAAAATTATTGGATTTTTATATAAAAATAGAAGCTGTTTTTTTGTTAAAAAAAATGTAAAAAAAATGCATGTATTGTTAAATAGGTGCACAATATGACTGGAGATGAGATCTAAAAGGGTTGCAAAGGCATTTTTCATTTCATCTTGACTTCAGGATCTCAGCCCTGGATGATCTGACGACACACACAGTTAACCTGGTAATAGCAAGGACGGTTTTCTCAGAATTCTGTGACTGCTTCACAATAAAAAGTCCCCACTTGTTTCGGCAGTTGAGCACCTTTAACGGGAAGCCGCAACAACAGCAGCAGTGGGAAATGTTGTGTTTGCATCAGCAGTAACTTAATACAGCTCAGTGAGATTGATATCAATGAGATCAAATTACAGTAATGCTGGATTACATGCTGCATCATTTCCTGTGAATCCCCTGTGCATGTGAAGGCAATGTGAATCTTCTGCGGACTCCGCCATTAACAATTAATACTATTATTATTATATAGAATCAAAACCAGGGTTAGATTATGACTTATTTATGACAGTTTAGATTAATGAATGAGATTATTATGACTTAAAAGCTCTCATTGATATTGACTTTATGTAGATAAATATTAAAAAAAATAATACCTCTACAGAGGCTTTAGAAAGGTGCAAAATAAAAGTACAGCTTTTCCTGAAAAAAATTATTATGATTGTAAATTTATCATTTAAATAATTTTGGCGGGTCCAAAATGAATGTTTTGTTTATCTCTGTGGAAGATATCTCACGTTCGTATCCCACTTCTAACAAGGCTTGTGAACCAATAGTAAAACGACGTTGGTATCTGGGTCGTCAGGTAGTGTGGAAAAAAAACGGATAAATAGTGGAAATTGACGTTAAGTATCTGGCAACGACTTGTTGTGAAGTAAATGCAATGGAACGGGGGAGAGAGAATGAACATCTAGTCATCTAATGACAAAAAAATAAATCACAGCAGCATGAATAAATAGCACTAGAGGTGAGTGAGAATATGTTTCCTTTGTAATATGGGTGAACTGACCCTTTCATATTATACTGAAATGCAAATTAAATAAATCAAATGGCTGCCTGGAAGCCTGTAAATCATTCTATAACTGTAATGTATGCCTAAGGAAATGATTAACAGGCATGTATTTGTATGTAATGGGGTGAGCCATGCAGGTTAATGTACAGTAGGCTACTGCAGCGTCTGGTTTTACAGTAGCAGACCAGACATGCTTAAGTGACAATCTGTGGAAAAACAAGGGGAAGGGCTCACGGCAGGCAGAGGCTAGGGGAGGTAAAGGGTCGCCTTCGGTCAGCTAATCCCCCGTGTCAGATAAGGGTCTGCCAACACACTCGTGCTTAGCACACTAACACACACACACGCATGTACAGCAATAACAAAGAAAGCAATGGACTGTAAACAATGTACTTTTACATGATACCCACACAGAATACATTAAATCACAGTCAAACACATGATCCGTGCACCATCTCTCCCTTTCTGCTCGCTCTAATGTTATCTGTTTATACTTCTCTCTCTCTCTCTCTCTCTCTCTCTCTCTCTCTCACACAAACACGAATAGAAGGCCAGCAGGGTCAGCGGCGCTGCCTGCTTTGGCACAGAAGAGGACTACAGATGTGAAAGTAGGGAGAGCTCGCTCGCTCCGGGGACCAGCTGGAGCCCGTCCAACCTGGACAAGGGTCAGGGACACGACAGAGAACACAAGCAACATTTGGAGCCTCTTCTCAGGGGCCGGCCAGCCTGTCACTCTCGTCAGTCACCCCGGGCCGGCATCCAGCCAGATCTTCTAATGCTCCGCAGGCCAATTTGATTATTTTGACCGTTCATTTTCACACCTTTGTAAAGGCACCTTTAAGGTACATTTTGAACAGATAAAAAATGTGTGATTAATATGCAATTAATAGAGAGTAACAATGGACAATCATGCGATTAATCATGATTAAATACAAAAACTGTAGCTCTAAAGCACAGCCTTTTAACTCTACATCCTTTGCAACACTTTCTATTTTCCTGTTGTGAAGCTGTTTAATATTTTTGGAAAGACTAAGTTTAATAAATGTGATCAAATAACAATAAACAATGCCCAGGGTGGGACTACACTCTGTTCTATTCTGAGAATAACAAAACAGTAGTCTGCTATGATTACAATCATCTGCAGCAGTGCTTTTCCTCTTGTCATGTTTGTCAACACTAGTGTGAAATCATACTTTCATATCATAAAAAAATTCCTCATGTCAGAGTCAAATTTATGACAAACAATTGTTTTGATATGGGAACTTGTTCCAGTTACACAGGACTGTTGGCAGCTTAATGCTCCCCTCGGTGTCGTCCTGCGTTAAACAAGTCAAACAGTTGTTGGGTACAGCATTAAACACTCACTCGAGACAGTTTAGACAGAGCTGTACAAACAGAGAGCAGGCTGGGTAAAAGAATGAACTGTAAGTGCCTTTGTGTATATCCCTATGTACGGTATTGTGCAAACAGAGTACCTAATGCAACATGTGTTCCACACAGGGAAGTGATCTGTACGAGCTTGAGTGATAACATCTCAACTAAGAATAGCCGCCTGCATGTGTTTGTGAACATGAATGTGCTTCTGCTGGTGCATATCAGTTGTGTTGTTGGCGAGTGTGCAAAGCGTGCATGCAACTTCCCTGAATTTTTGTGCCCAGTTTTGCTATGCCGCAACTGCTGCAGGGCGGCAGAGTACGCTAATCACAGAGTGGTTGCCTCACACTTTGCCTATTGAGTTTCCTGCTATCCGGGCCAGCTATGTTGAAGGAAACATGAGCTTGTCTTCCACACCAAACACATGGAGACGCTGCAGACACACAGTGCCCACACCAGCAGCCTTGCATATATACCCACACACATGTGCGAATTAACACACGACACAGCTCGCGCCACATGCCGACACATGCATGTGTAAAAGAAGAGATGTTACTCTCAATCCCAGCGAGAAACTAAATCAATTTAGACTACACTTGCTAGTGTCTCCTGTTTGTTTGCTGACTGGCTGCAGTTGAGACAACTCAGAGGAGGAATGTGTACGCCTGCCAGATCAGCAAATCTCTCAATACTTTCATAAAGACAAATGCACACACACACACACACACACACACAGCCTCAGGGCACTTGGCATTAAGCTGGCATTCTGGACCTCCCAGTGCGTACTGTAGCTCGCCATCCCTCGACTTGGCGAGCAACACCAACAGGTAGACATGAAACAAACTCCCTGGCTCAGGTAAAGTGCAGAGCAAATCCCTGGATTAATGAAGCATTCACATTGGACAACAATATCTGGGTTATGTGTAGGATAGGGGCCTTCTTACAGTGATAATGATTGTTTACATACGCTACGTTGCTCTCAAACTAGTACTTCAAGTTTTTAAAGGTTACTTCTTTCAGAGTCATCATAAGCGACAGAACGTCCTTGTGCACCAGCCTCCATGATGACGATTTAATTAGGTTAGATTTCTTTTTTTTTTTATTAAGGGCAGACTGCCAAGAGCGGTTACACTATCATTTGTTTGATTATTTGCTAGAGCTGAACAAATTTCCCTTTCAACAACCTGGTACACACCTTTCACATGAATCATACCCGCACATTCAAATCAAAATCACTTTATAAAACAGTTAAACACCAATAATTCATTATAATTAATCAACATGTTTCCCATTGTATCTTCTCTTTAAGCACCTTCAGGGTTGGAAAAATCATCTCATTCCACATTATCTGACAGTATCGTATAATTAGCAACTAATGAACATTAATTGTTTATAAAATGTCAGAAAATATTTTCAAAATACCCGTTATAATTTCCCAAGCTGACATATTAAAAGAAAATATAAGAAGATATTTAGTTTAGTATGGCTGCACAGCATTTTTGTAGTAGCAGATTTAAAAGGTTAAATCCATATGGGCAGCAAGCATCAGCAAGTGAAGCCCTGCAGAGTTGCTATGGATTAAAAAAAAGGTCACTTTGCCCCTTCTTAGCATCATTTTGAAGGTGAACCATGCGGCTAAAGTGCTGCTGCTGCTGCTGCATCTGACAAACTGTCCATTAAGCCAAAAGGACAGAGTGACATGGACAAAATTCAAAATCACAAGCTAAAAGCTAAAATGTAATCATAATGATCATCTCTCAGTAATATCAGACTTTAATCACTGTCGTCATGAAATATAAGAAAACTGTCTCAAATAACAAGTGTACCAGTTTGTGTGTGTGTGTGTGTGTGTGTGTGTGTGTGTGTGTGTGTGTGTGTGTGTTTGTTTGCAGGAACCTGAGATAATAATCAAGAGAAGGTGACGAAGAAGGAGATTCATCACACGCAGTTTTGGCATCACAGCGTCAACAAACTGTTGAAAAGGTGACTCACTTGCGTTTCCTGTTACCAACATGCCCCTCCACAAACCGCAGCCTACCCACCTGCAATTGTAATATAATGGCACGCAATTTCCACCACGACCACGATTCAATCGCACAGTGAATGCTGATTTATTCTCCACTCTGTCAGGAAGGGACAGCGTGTTATTCTGAGCCTGGCTCAAACAAGTGGCACGACTTCACTTTCTGTCAATGAAAAATAAATCGCTGGGAGAAGAATAGATTCCAGCTTCAGAAAGGTTTGGATATGATGTCAGAAAAAGAAGTTTCCTCAAACAGAAAAAGTGCTTGGTGGGCAATAACGGAGAGGCCCAGTGGAGAGTGGGTCAGTGTCAGTCACACTTCAAAGAAGCCCAGCTAAACTCTGAAGTGATCTTTAACCTCACCGACAGTCATAACATAAACCAAAGTCTAATTCTTCAGCCGGGGGAATATCTCGCACACACATGACCTACACACTTGTTGCCTCAGTCAGACAAGGTTGTGATTCGACCACTGTGAAAACCAGACATGTGACCGAAATCTAGGGCATTCTCCAACTGAGGAAGCAGCTGCTGTAAATTAACAGGAGAGTTGTGCAATAACTGCTAGAAAGAAGTGACCTGCCATAACTGAACATAAAACCTTCAAAGCTCTATCCAAAGCCCAAAAATAAAAAAGCATTACCGGTTACAGCTATATCTTATCAAGACAAACCTAACCTGCACTGTTATTAGTGATACTGTAGAACAGTGATTCCCAACCGGGGGTACTTGTACCCCAAGAGGTAATCCTGCAGCTGTCAGGGGGTACATGGAGAGATTGTGTAGTAGCTAAACTTTAATCCAACAGAATCTACTGTACTAAAAGAACAATATTCACCTATTCAGTCACCTGAGCAATGTTATGATTACAAGTGTGAAAACCACAAAGTCTGCGATGAAAACAAGTCAGCACGCTGACAAGGAAGGTGAAACATGTGATGGATAAACACTTAAAATAGCTAAAGCTGATGATAATCTGTTGAAATTGTCAGCTAGAATTAGTGGATAAACAGTTGAAATAGTTAGCTAAAATGAAGGGATAAACAGTTGAAATGAGTTAGTTAGAAGACATAGATAAATGGTTGAAATAGCTCAAAGTAAATGGATAAATGGTTGTAACATTCTCTTCCACCCCGTCATACTAATGCAGACTAAACCAAACCGACCTAAATATTGATAAATCAATTGTAATGTCCACTATTATATCCACTTACTGCATATATTATTAATAGTTTAATAATGTCCCATTTTAAATGGATTCAAATGAACACATTCGGGAGATGACGTGTGGTGTTGATGAAGGGGTACTGGGTTCATCCATCTAACAGGGCTGTTGGGTTTGCTGTTGTAGAACAAGCTACAGCCTCTCTCTCTCCTGACACTTGTAATCCCACACAGTCTGGAGTGAAAAGTCATGTCCCTAATGAAAACCTACATGTTTCTATTCTGAAAGCCAACTGTATAACTTCATTTTGGTCTTGTAATTACGCAGCTATGTCGTAGCAAATGTACTGTAGGTGTAGGTGGCATGGGTGGCCTTAACCTCAATCCAAATTAAAAAAAAAAAAAAAATCCAATGATCATGAGGTGGAGTTTTGCAGAAGCTTGCCAAACCATCAAGCGTTGGAACAAGTCCATCCAAATTTCCTGAAGCATGACAGATCACAAAACAGGGAGCAATAAAACTCCAGCCCTTCCTCTGCATAGCCAACTCTGTATCCAGCTCCTAATTCAGGGGTATTCAAGGGGAATTCAAGCAGTGGAGGCTCTGAGAGAGATGTTAAGATCATCTCAAACCCGTGTTTACCAAAAAAAGAAATGCTGGTAAAGTTTCATTTGCAACAGCAGCAAAGTAAAGAGCATTAAACTCACTCGGATTGGATATTGAAAAAGGTCAATCTATTCTGCTCTCATGGATTTTCTTCCTACAGTTATGAAATGCTGACCTATATACAGTAGCCTACACGTTGGAAGAGCAGACTAGCCATGCATAGCGGGACTTGGGTCTTGGCCAATTTTTTTAATTGTGGGGTTTTATAAGCATCTCTTTGCTCAGAGTTATTCATTACCTCAGCGGATAGTATGTCCAAGCATGGAAAATTTCCAAGCGGAAGCGGTATAACAGATTTGTTCTTTTGCCTCTTATCACGTGCATTTTAACAGTATTGACATAATCATTAAAGCCATCAACTTGCTTTCCTTTACCTTTGGGAGGTGCTTGATTGTGGTAAAAAGATACACACAGTACAGTAAATACACAATACTGCACAATGTACTTTAGAGCTGATTATCAAAATAGATTATTATGTCTCATTTTCTATTTTTTCTCTGGCTCCAGCTTCTCAATTTTAAGCATTTGCTGCTTTCCTCTGTTGTATTCCATTGTAAATAGAACATTTAGGGGGTTTTGGACTGTTTGATTGGACAAAAAAACCAATTTGAAGATGTCCCTTTAAGCTCTCAGAACTTGTGATGGCCATTTTTCTAACAATGAATCAAATAATTGAGAAATTAATCCACAGATTGACCAAAAATGAAAATAGTCATTAGCTACAGCCCTAGTAATCCAGGGAAATAGCAGAAGTAACCAAGTCGCCATTACTGCGGTGGCGTCTCCCTACAATACACACACGTTTGAATACAAGCTGTCTTAAAAAGTGTACAATTTTCTACTTTTACCTTTACTTTCTATGTAACGTTGCTTTTGATAATGATGTCTAGGAGTTTGGGAAGAACCGGAGCAGTTTTCAGCCGCCTGATGTTAACCTAACATGATGAAACAGTTAACGTCAACAAAGCTAGCATAGTTAACGTTAGTCTGAAATGGTGAAACAAGTAACGTCAGCTAAGTTAACACTGCTTAGCTAGCGTAGCTAATGACGTTAGTGGGCTAAAGACAGTGTTTAGGAGCTGCGGTGGTCCCACAGAATAAATGAACTCAGTCACCTAACTGTGGGGTTATTAAATATAGCATGAGTTGCTCTAACTAGGGCGACCTAATGACCACAAAGTAAACCTCATTACTCGGTTGAAAACACAAACAGAACATGTGGGTCCATTTTCTATACGTACTCACCTGTGTTTATTATATACGCCGACCATTACTACGAGCAACCACAGATGCTTTCGGCTGAAAGCAGACAGTATTCACTACAACTTGCCACCGCAGTAATAGCGGCGCAGCTAGATCGCGGAACACACATATCAGTCGCCAGATTTGTCTATACTGTAGATAGACATATGTCTAATTTATGTCTTATATGTGCAGGTATATACAACAAATCATTTGACACGGCATCAACCAAAGCAAAAGTTATCAATTTAGAGCAAATCTTCAATTATTTATTTTCAAATACTTGTCTCTAATGCCCTCACACTAACTCATAATCACACACATTAATTCCTCTTGGGAACTATAAACTGATTATCTTCTGCCCCAGAGGCACAGATACTGAAAGTGTTATAGCCAGTTTAATCTCAGATCCACATGAAGGGAATCCCTCCGTACGCCACAACGCCTCAGTGTTTACGACACAGTAGAAAAAAAAGTAGCCACTTTATTGTCTTGGGAACTGGTTGTTTAATACGTCTGCAAATGCGTAATGACTTAATTTCTATTCCACTGCATAAATTGAGGCAGCCCTCACAGAGAGAGAAAGAGAGAGAGAGAGAGCAGTTCAATGCCAGCAAATGTCGGATGTCCTCGTAAAGTGCTCCGCTTCGTCCTGGCAAAAATAAACCTCACGGGCCTCTGTGCCAAGTATTCCCGTTGATGAAAAGCCAGTTGTGAGTGGCCCCAGTTGTACCCAGGCAGAGCCAAGCTGACTGGTGTTAATAAGAAAGAAGTGCGGCTGTGTAAAACAGCTTCTCTACTCTCTCTCTGGCCAATAAAGGCTATTTTACAAATTATTATTTTCCCTGGAAATCTGGAAGCTGCTGAAGCACAAGCTGGCGGAGAGGGCCAGAGAGCAGTGACAAAGGTTCAATGGCACAGAGAATTAAAAAAAAGAAGGGTACCTCTAGTAACCATCTGCATGGAAACCACTGCTCAAGAGAAAAAAAGAAAAAAAAAAACGACTAAAGAATAAAGCGAAACCTAACCTACTAAGAAGAGGGAGGGGCCGACAACAGTGAGAAACAGCCACAGACTTGGGAGCACGCTGGCTGACATCACGTGTTAGGGGGATGGGGAGTTGCAGTATCTCGAGGACAGCAGGACCCCCAGTGGTCTGTGTGAAGACCGGTGCAGAGTGCACTGATAATCTCTTGTCGTGTTCACCATGACAGCATGCTTATCAGCGGTGGAGCTTCACGGGCCTCCAACTGCAACACAAACCCGCTACGACATCACACTGAAAGGTTAGCCTCATTCTTCTTCGGTAATGAGGTTTGAATTGCCGGTGAGGACACACTCATTACTCTGCGTGCCAGATATTACAACGGGAAACAGCACGGAGTTTCCTTTATGGCAGACACATTGCTTGTTATTGTTACTGGTATATATAGATATCAGCTGACTGGGCCTACTTTTTTTTTAACTTTACCTCCATAGATTTAATGTGATTGCCATGTGGTCAACCGCTGCTTTGAATTAGAGCTGAAACGATATATGAAGACGTCACTTTGGGCTCTGGGAACTTTGTGGGCATTTTGAACACTTTATAGACCAAACATTACCTGATTTATAATGAAAATAATCACTAATATTAAACTTTTTATTACCAGAATTAGAGCCACAAACTGAATATATTATTCTGTGGACATCTTTATTTAATCTTAATTGAATCAGGCAGTCTCATTGAGATTAAGATCGTTCCCAACAGAGAACAAGAAGCATTCATCAGAATACACTCAGCAAAACAGAAACAACAACGAATCAGTTAATGAAGCTTTAAGGGGAATGTAAGACTCTAGTTTGAAGGCAGTTTGCAGTTCATTGCATTTAATAGGTGCATAGTTCCTGAAACCAGTTCTACAAACCTTAGTGCGTACATGAGGGGTATCTAAGGGTAAGTAGTTACTGGAATGAATATGACCTGTTATTGTAACTGTAATACAATACCTCACACCACACTTCTTATCTATAGAATTAAAAGGGCAAAGCCATGACTTTGACTCTATTAGGGCGGCCCCCTCTTAGTCAATTAGTCAACTAATTGGTCCTTTTGGTCTTAGTCGACGAAGATTTCTTTAGATGATTAGTTGTTCTTTTATGCTTTTTTCATGCTGACTGACTTATTTCCAAGACATTTATGAGCACATCTCTGGAAATGTCATGAGAGCCAATACTTCGGTACCAAGTAACGTTAACTAGTTCTCGTCCTGCCGATTTCAACGCAGGAGGTGCCAGTGATTTCATTATGAGGTGTTCAGGGTCTGTTCAGTAAAAATGAGTATTGGGCAAAGGTAAATTCTAACGTTATCATGATGTGTTCAAATGTAATCTTATAAAATGTAGTTGTTGGCGTGAAACTTGAATAAATCCAGTTGTTTAAAGGAGATGTTTTCACAGCAATATAAAATAAATAGAGAGTAGGGCTGACTCGAATGCTTCGAAGCTCC
>CAKAOI010051073.1:0-32500 GCA_916701655.1 Sebastiscus albofasciatus
AGACAGAGAAACAGCTCAGTTAAATCTTAGTAAGCACTGTGCGGATTGAATCACTTACCTCTCATACCTCACACCTCTTTTACACCCGTAAATCTTGCGTCTTAACATTGCTCGTGCACATCAGTTATACTCAGACCCCTATGACCTCCTCCAGCACACGGTCACTCCTAAATCAAAGCACAAACTAACAAGTCAATTAGCTTTCTTTTCCTGTTGATATAACAAATCAATTAACTCTCATTTCCTGTACATCTGAAGAGCCCGTTAGCTCTGGTTTCCTGTTTGTTTCCTGCAGGATCGACGTGCGCTGCCAGTGCAGCTGCCTTGTTTGTGGCGGACCACATGCACACATCAAACAGCTTCTAATAGCAGCCTTATCACAGCACATTAACTTCACATAAACATGCCATGAACCCTGGGTCAGGGCATGAGGGCAGCATGTGTGTGTGTGTGTGTGTGTGTGTGAACACCCATCCACATATAAAACACACAATCAGTGTAATGCTGTTCTGATACCAGACTACTGACTTGTATCAACAATTAGTAATCTGCCTTAAAGTCCCTCGAGACAGATTACGTCTTTATGTGATACATGCATTTAATCTCCTATGATGTAAACATGTACTTGGGCATTTAGAGATAAACCTGATGCCTGAGTACACATCTAGTGAGTTTCCTAGTGAGACTTTTCAAAGTCCAAACACTTTACATCATCAAACACATTATTTTTATGTTTTATATATGATGATGATGATGCTATACAGTATATTCACTCTCCTTTTAGCTCTGTTTCGGTCTCCACCAAGTCCTGAGAAAAATATCTGAAAGCAGAAGTCACTGATTTATTTGTCATGTAACTTCCGTACTTAAGTTATGCCACTACCGGAGTTATTTTAACCCAAACCACAATATTTTTAAGAGGTAACTAAGAGGTTTTGTTGTCTAAACCTAACCAAGTAGTTTTGTTGTCTAAATTTAACTAAGTAGTTTTGTTGCCTAAACCTAACTAAGAAGTTTTGTTGCCTAAACCTAACCAAGTAGCTTTGTTGCCTAAATTTAACTAAGTAGTTTTGTTGCCTAAACCTAAGGAGATTTATTTTGAAAAGACTGGAGTGGAAATTGACACGTGCATCACATGTTGCTAGATATTTGTAAGAAAAGTGTCACGAAGAGCAACCCCTTTCACACTACACATAGTTATTTGACCCATTGTTAGAATGAAAACATTGATTATAGCAGTTTTAAAGCCTCGATATGGCGACTATACTGTATAAACTTTTGTCGACGTCCAGAGGTAGTTTAAAAAAATGGAACAAATCTGACCAACTTTCCACTGATTCGCTTTGCAGCCAAGCATGAGTGATGAAATCAGATTTTAATCTAGATAAATATTTTATTGTTGTCATGGTAATACTATTACAATCATCTCATGCCATAAGTGAAATGTGAAAGACCTAAAGCACTATGCTGTATGTGGTCTATCTGTGTAGACAGCTTCATGTATTTAAAACTGAATTATTATTATTACCATCATAATGCATTTGAAATTATACTTGAAAACATTTGAAATAACACATTTGAAATAACACATTTGGACATCATAGTGAAAGCAAAAAAAATATGAAAAAAAAAATACATAGGGAATGTTTCATATGGCCTACAGCAAAACTATAGTAGTTAAATAAATTAAACAAATTATCTCTATGTGAAAAATAAAAAACGCAACACACAACGTGAATCCTTTCAGCAGACACATACAGCAAAGCAAGTGATAACACTGATACATAAAGTACAATACGATCATGTGTCCCTTCCGAAGATTTCATTTCAGAGAGACAGACGACACGGGCTATGGTGGTTAGTTCCTGATTTTTTCGTTTCAAAAATATACTGCATATCTATTTATATATTTATATAAACAACAACAAAACTTTTGATAATTTTCATTTTTTTTTATAATTCTAAAATACATCTATAATATTAAAAACAATATGTACAATTTCCCCCCCACCACAGTAGGATTTTATGCAAAATTCTTCTAAAATGGAAGAATAAATTAAGGTCTGTTTGTAAGGCCAGGGGGGGTTAAGAGCTGATAGACTTTGTTTTGTCTCTCACACACACACACACACTCTCTCACTCACACACACACACACTCACACACACACACATGGTTCCAGTTGTACGTATTGAAGGTATTTAATATTCAGCAATAGTTTTGGTGATGTTCTTGTGTTCATTCACTGAACAGTCACTTCAGTGAGGTTTGAATGTTGAGTGATGAGTGTCTATTGAGAACTGACATGTTGTGTGATGTCAGAGAGATGTCCGATAACACTTCCTTTTGTTCGCTTTCGCTCTTCTTTCCTGCTGTGTTCCGTGTACTCGCTCCCGCTGTGTGTGTATGTGTAAAAATAACTGAAACCTCATTAAACGTTTAAGTTCCAAGAAACCTTATTATGAACTTACAGTACATCAAGGCCTCAGTTTGTAAGAGATATGCTCTATTGACATGATTTACCATTCAACACAAACTTTATCTAACCTAACATCCATGGTGTGTACTGTTACCTGACAGCTAGAGGTTGATTTCACATCCTTTCTCTGTGCTTTTTTTCGTCATCACAGTCTTTTTTGCAGCCTCCTCTAGGACTTACGACGCAACGATCAGACCTCGCTTTACATGAGCCGATACATGAAACCACCATGTGAGAGTTTGTGCTCATGAAGGCCGGCTGTCTTTATAGAGTCCCGACTAATGCTCTACTAGAGGAGCGCAGTCCACGTCTGTGGGATTACTGTGAGCAATGTGCAGAGGAAGATCAGTAAAGATGGTGAGGACGATGAGGCGGTCCATGCCGAAGATATGTGATGGTAGTGGCTGTGGACTCTGTCGGGCGGCTGCACTGTGATGTAACCGTTGATGATGCGAACCAGCGGGGGAGGTGGAGACTGGACCATTGTGCTGTGGAGGGAAGAAAATTTATCTTTAGTCATCTTTTAAAGGCGCCCCAGACCTATTTTCTATATTAGCTTCTTACTATGAATGATGGGGTCATACTGTTCAAGAGAGAGAGAGAGATTTCTGAATTTGTGTTTTTGTCTGTGTTCTCCTCAATAGTTTGAGGTGAGCGGGGCTCAATTGGAAAAAAAAGTCAAGTACTTCCATGCACCAGTCAGGATTTAGCAACATTTAGCAACGCTAAGGGCGCTGGGGAACTTCATCCCAGCGTTTCATCAAAAAAGCACTCCAAGCACTTTTTTTTATGTTTCTATTTCAACAATATCTTGAAAACATCACCACTCTAACCAAAATTGTATGATAGACTATCATCGGCCTTTTGCTTTTATTATCTATTTGGAGCTGAGAGAGTCTGTCGGATATATTAAAATGCTCTGGATAGACAGACATGGCAAAAAAAAAAAAGCTTCTGTTCCATTTCTTGGTAACCATGGTGATGAATTCCACCAGATGATTGGCTGCATTAAAAAGGAGTGCCGGCGATGTCATTAGCGCTTTTCTGAAAAGTTCAGAGATTTTCAACTCACTCAAAGTGGCCGCACAAAAAAGGCGCAGCACTCAGAAAACAGATGCTGGGTGCTGCGCTTTTTCCTCTAGGTGGCCACATACGCTCTCTCTTCATTGGGAACAACTGAAAAAAGATGCTGGCGCTCAAAAAAAATGCTATATGGATACAGGCCCTAATACTTAATGATGTTTGTTTTTTTTCCGAGCTTTAAATTTGATTGTTGCTTATTTACACAAGAAAAATACTTTGAAATTGAAACCAAGTTTCCAGGGGCCACTAATGCACATTGTCAGCATAACAATTCATTAATTGTGATTATTTTATTGCAAAAAACAGGTGTCCAGTTTGCATTAATATGTTTCAAAAAAGAGTTCAGTTAAAGTCCTGATGAAGGTCCTTGTTGACCGAAACGTTGACTAATAAAGCAGAGAAAAGTGTGTGAGGGAGGAAGTCATTTTTTTATTTGAAAAAGTACATACTGGAGGGGATCTACTCCCAGCACCACAAACAATTTTGAGAATGTGCATGTTTTCCTCTCCTCAAAAAAAGGTTTCAGACAGTCCAAACAAGCTGTATGTAATAATTCTTTTCTGGGCTCAACTCAAAAACCCTCCCCATATTCGGGAGTTACAGCAGTCTGGATAAGACCTTATTATTTCCAGACTAATTTTTATATATATTTTTTAAAACATCTTAGCACTACAAGCCACCGTACTGATCTTTGGGATTTGAAAGGAAAATCATAATAATCCGCAAAAGAACATGAGTCTCTCTATATCCCCATATCGTACAAAATATGCAGACAGCAGGGGAAAAAACAATGGAAATATTAATGACGGTGAAGGCTACAAAGGAAAACTTCTCGACAAAGGAATCCACTGCTACAGCGCTGGCCAATCAGCAGAGATTGTACAAATACAAAACTCCTCTGCAGTGCAACTCATTGATCAGCTCATGGCTATAAACCAAACAGCCAATCAGCCTGCATGCTTCTACTCTGTTTTTCTCTCTCTCTCTCTCTCTCTCCCCCAAATATTATATATCCTGTCTGCCTCTCTTTATCTGTCCTTTTCTAAACAAGTCTGGCAATTAAATTGTTTCTGCTCTCCTGTTTGATGCGGAGACTGCAGTGCTTGTGTGGTTTGGCCTGGGACGAGGCCAGGCAAAACAAACACACAAGTTCCTGAAGTCGGGATCTCCTCATACCAGTGGGCTGCAGCGGCAGTTTGGCAAGAAAAATAAGTCTATCACCATTTCAAAAAAAGGAATGAAATTATGGTTCCAGCCCCTGAAATATCTATCATCAGTCCTCGTTCTGACTTGTCTGTAGACAAATGAGAGTATGATGAGATGGATTGTTGCGGAGAAATGAGCTTCAGTGCGGATGGCTGAAGAAGGGACACAGTTGGAAAAGAGTATGGAGAGTTATAGCGCCAGTCAAAATAAGATGGCCAAAATATGCTGTGTTAGAGTCAATGATAGATGAGAGAACAAACCACCAAGCCAAAGCAGCAACACTCCAGAATCAAACAGAAGCTCATTAGCAGATTAAACTCGTTTTGGCACAGGTCAGTTTGAAATGCCAAGCTTTAAAAATGTTCAAATATTTCCCTCACAAATGAATCTCGACTGATAGCTTTCCCATTACTCACAGATAATTGGGAGTTAATATGATTTGCTTTGCATCGATTAGTGTTGGCGCAAGGCTGTACTGCCTGCAGCTTCAGGCTTTAGTCATTCAATACATTTTTATATGGGAGATTATTTCAGACCGAGCAGAGTTCAGAACACTTAACTTTTACTTTTTTTTTTAGCAAGATTGATTTATTTAAAGTTTCTGTAAATGATTGAAGCAGATATTCAAAAGTCAAGAGAAAACATTAGACTTGTTTTGAGAAGTTACGAGGAAGGTTTATTTAGGTCCGAGGGCCAGGAGAGGTGCAAGGAAAACCAGGTGTGACACGTCGCTCCGTGGCCACGCATCAAACACAACAGAGAACTGTGTGGCGCTGTCTGTATAGTTGCTTCTGTTTTTTTCGGGACTCCCCCCTCTCTGCCTTTCTCACTCGGCCACCTTTTCAGACATTCAAATATACAAAGACGTGCACCGTGTACACTTTGTAACATGTGTACACAAACAGTCTGTTTCCTTTCCGTTCGAAATACAGGGGTCTCTGGGAAAGAGAGAAAACATTTCTGCAGACATAATGTACACAAACGGTCACACAAACCAGCTCTGTTCCCGTGAAGAACAGATGCTACATGGTTGGACTTTTTCTTTCCGTCATGAATTTGAAATACTGTACATGGAAAAATAAAATTAAAATAAAATCATTGGATGCTTAAGAGCAGAGTCCTGCGCGGGTCTAAATTTGCCCGCCGGTTAGCTACAATTATTGATAATCACAATTTCGAAATAACTGGCAGAGTTGTAGACTAACCAGGTAAAAATTGAAATAAAGAGTGCAACACCAGACTTTATTTTCCTCATTTCTCCAGTTTCTTTCACATAGTCTCACTGCACTGCTCCTATGCAACTTGTCATCTGCTAATATTGGAAGCATAAGTGACTCAGAGGACTGTGGGAGTAAACGCTAACACCCAAAAGAAAATATGACCCAATATAAAGAGAATTTGGAGTAGGGTTGCACGATTTTGAAAAAATATCTAATTGCGATTATTTTGACTGTATTTGCAATTGCGATGTGATTTGCAATATTAGGGAGTATTATCATTTTTACATCATTATTCTAATTTTCATTTAAAACATATTAATATGATTATGGTGTGAATTTTTGCAGAGATCTGTACCAAACAAAGATGTTTTCTTACGTCTGTAGAGTATGATGTGTAGGCCAGGACAACAATATTTCATTTAAAATGGTATTTTGACACACATTTCGCAAATATTGAAATTTCCTCCTCATCCTACAATTTGAAAATTGCAGTAGGCATTGCAATTTCGATAAAATTTTGATTAATTGTGAAACCCTAATTTGGAGCTACTGTATATGTATTAACAGAGGAAAAGGAAAAGTCGGGAAAATTAACATCACAGTGTGCGGACATCTTAGAAATGCAAAGCAGGGATTTCAAATATTGTACTAAAATGACATGTGTAATGGTAGCCTATGGCTACGACAGGACCAGAGTTTATGTTCCTGTGTAAACAGTTCAATCCATCTGTATAATGTTAATACTAGCCATAGAAAACAACATCTACTGTATGTTCCACACAAACTAAGAGTCTGGGCGGGTTGACTTCATCATGCAAACACATAGTCATTCAGGAATCATATAAAAGATTTATTTATTCAATTAGTTGTTTTTTTTTGCTTTTTCATGCTGAATGATTTATTTATGAGAAACTTATGAGCACATCTCTGGTAAACACGAGATTTAAAGTAGTGCTTTTGTGTGATTCTATGTGGTGAAACTGATCTGTCGATTAAATCAACTAATTGATTAGTCGACAAAATCAAAAGGGAGTGTTTGTGTGTGAATTTCTTTGGTTGAGGACAGTCCTAATATCTTAGAGATAAGATAGTCTTCTTGACCTTTAGGCTGATGACTGTGCAGTTAATTAAATTCCCTCTTGGGGCAACGAGACAATAAGGTATGAATTGAATTGAATTTAAGTTCTTTTAACACATAGTTAGTCAGTGAGGGGTTTGGCAAGGTGGCTCAGTGGTTTTGCTTTGTCTCCTCACAGCAAGAAGGTCCCGGGGCCTTTTTTTGTGTGACGTTTCTCCTCGTGGTTTAGTGGGTTTACTTCAGGTGCTCCGGTTTCCCCCCACAGTCCAAAGATGTGCAAGTCAGGTGAACTGGAAACTCAAAATAGCCCGTAGGTGTGAATTAATGTGGTTGTCTGACTGTACGGTATGTGTTGCCCTCATCATAGACTAAAAGCCTCTCGCATTGCAGTTGCACGCTGAGATAGCCTCCAACTCCCGAGCGGGATAAGTGGGTGTAGAAAACGGATGTCGGGTCAAATTAACCTTTTTGTTTCCTGCCCACATGCACAATCATATCCATGGCAACATAAAATGTTGTTCTCAAAACAAACTAAAATAAGTTTCAACACGGCGGACCACACCTTGTGCAGAGGTCTCTTTTTTGTCTGAAAGGTGAGCTTGTTTTGTTGTCCGGTTAGATCCCTGCCTGGAGCTACTGTGAGACCAAAACCGGATACTTAGTAGGAATTCCCAGGCTGCTATTTTCACATTCAAGACACTCATACCAGCTAGGAACTAGTCTGGACTCATACTACACTGCAGGGAGTGTGTGTGTGTGTGTGTGTGTGTGTGTGTGGTGAAGTGTGTGCAGACTGCATGAAGAGTATATGGTGATGTGATATGGTTACTGTTTAAGCCTGCGGCATCACACCAGGAAGTGTCAGTTCTATTCTATAGACAGGTGGAAAGACTGAAATTACACATTTCCAATTCCCCCTCTTCTCCTCTCACATCCTCTCTGTCTTTCTTCCCTCAGCTTATACTCATTTCTTTTCTTTTGTCCCCCACCTGTGACCCTTCCGTCTCACCTTTTCTACATCTCTCCACATCCCCTTTTCACAGCAAAAAGAGACAGCCAAGTCATTGATGACAGATGTATATCAGAAACAAGATCCCTTATGTACGCTCATCTTTTCTCCTCCTCCTCCCCGTCCCCCCTTACCTCTCCTCGATGCGAACCCAGAGGTCGTTGAAATGCCGGTGCCGCTGTTTCTTCTGCTTGTTCCTCCTCTTTTTCTTCAGCATTCTCCTCTCTGCTTTCTCCAGCAGCTCCAGGCTATCCGGTGGCAGGAGCATGTGGGGTAGCAGATCGTCCTCCAGGGGACGCCCGTGCTCATCCTCTTTGTGCGGGAGCTCGTGGAGGAAAGGCTCGAGAAGAGGGGGCTCGTCGTGGTGGTCTTCTGACCCTGGCGAGTCAAGCCTGGATGATGATCTCCTAGAGGGTGCACATCACGGGAACACAAGATTGTCACAGCACGTACCGTTTGTTTACACTTATTATCAATAATTCTGGAGTAAAATGGTATGATAGCGAGATATTCTTTATTGTTTTCCTTCAATGTAACTATCTGCAGAAGCTCTGAAGGCTGTAGATTGTTGTTGTTTGCATGCAAATTACAGCTGACAAGTGTAAGTCTCAGGAATGCTTGTTTTCCTCTATGATTTCTTTATTTTAATGCATCTCCCTGCTACTGGGGTGCATGCTAGGTGAAAGTTTGCAAAATCCCAAATGGGCCGACTTCATGCCAATGCATAATTGAGTTTGGTTTGGAGTCTCAGCATTGCTTGTTTTCCTCTATGCTTTTTAAATGCATGTCCCTGTCAGTGGGGTGAATGCTAAGTGAAAGTTTGTGCAAAATCCCAATATGGGCCGAATTCATGCCAAAACATAATTGAGTTTGGTTTGGAGAGACGAGCAAAAGCCACCTCAGGTGGAATCCTCCACCAAAAAAACAAACATCTTTTCCACATCCACTGCCTGTGAGTGATCAGATCCTGAACAAATGGATTAACGGCGGAGAGATCGATTATGATGTGCGGTTTCTATGGACGTTTTGGGATGAATTTTGTGCTGTGACAAACTCACACTCATTCATTCACGCACTCACACAACAACATAGATCTGCACTGAGATAGACACCCGCACGGTGTGCCATGGTAGACTGCACTACATGCTTCACAGCAGGAGGTATGAGCTCTGCTTAAGTTGGCCTTTTCAACAACACTTCATTGGTGGCCGGTGGGGTTTTTGTCAGATTTATCTGCACTACAATCTATATAGTGGGGAAAAAAAAATAGAAAACCGGGGTGAATATAGGACATCACTGGGCTTTTATATTTCCTTAAACTGAAAAATCCAAATATGAGATCCCTACAGCTATCCCACCACTACACCGTAGTCCTTGACGCCACATACTCATTACGCTTTGTTCATGATAAATATTTGTAATTTAGTCACAAATCAGATATGTTCTGACAATATCTGGTAACACCAAAAATGTTTTAAAATGTTTAGATTCTTTTTTAATCCAACATTTTAGACAACACAATATATCAAAGGCGTTTTTCTGCTATAGATAATATATTTGCTTTGCAACCCATTTACAGGAAACTATGTTGTTGGGTGGATTCAATTTTACACTGTGATATTGCCTCTTTGGCTGCACACACATTGGAGGATTGTGGAGGAGCGTGCGTGTATGTGGCCGTCACACACTTATTTGTTGTACTTATGGTTGTAAACTTTAAGATTTCTGCACTGGTGGTTGCACAAGTGTGGTCTTTGTCAGAAATAGAACAGAAAAGCAATTGTTGCATCCGTCTACAGTGCAGCCAAATAAACTCACTTGATAAAGAAGTCAGTCAATAATAATTGCAACTATCTCATTTCATGCAGTGCACGCCACGAGTAGTTTTCCAAAGCAGGGTGCGTTCAAGGTGGTCACCTTGCTGAGATGTGCGTCTTGTCAGACGCAGTTTTGATGAAAAGTCATGGTCAATCCTCGTTGCAGTGACAACCGCATTGTGTTTCCTGTGACTGCTTCACAGTAAAAGCCAGGGCCGTGTATCGCCAGTTGAATGCTTTTCATGTGAAGCAGCAGCAGCATTATGAAAAGTTTGGTTTTGCATTAGCTTTGATACAGCGTTGGGACAGTGAATTGAAAAATGCAACACAATTGCAATGTTTTTTAACAGAGATAGACTATTAAACTATGGCTAAAAGAGAACCAACATTGTCCTCATACCTAATACCCCTGTAGACAAACCTCTATTTTATATCTTGTGTATGTTTTTGTGTATGTATTGGTGGTTGTATTATGTGGATGTATTTCTGTAAGTATGTTTGGGTATGTATATTAATTTAAATTTCTTTTTTTAAACAACCCTCCTGTGGACAGATATTGTAAATTAGCGTTTTTATACATAAATGTATATTACAATTCTAATGCTACTGTGATGTCCATATCAAGACGAGTGGCGAACTCTGCCTTTAGCAATGAAAACTAATACATAAAGAGATGAATACATTGAATGGCTATTGCTGAAAAAAAGCCAATTATAAATAGCATCAAACATGGGGTTTGATTTTATTACATTTTTAAGGATTCTAACTTTAAAGCTCATCGCTAATGGATAACGTTAAAGTTTCCCTGTTGCAGTCGAACAATGATACAACAGTTCAAACCAATGGTAGCAACAAATAGCAAATGAATGTAAAGCTGACATTTGGTATTTAAAGTTAATATTACAACAGTTGTGTTTATAATTCTAGTGCTGAAAGTTTAAATCCAATGACAGTCCTTTTTTTATTCCTGTAATAATAACATTACATTAATTTCTTTTCTTTTCTGTGATCACGAACATCCACACCAAAATGAGCCTCTTGAGTGATTAGTAGATTAGTGGTTCACTGCCAGCAAATAAACAAAAAAGTTAACTCTCCAGCGTCAATAGTGCAGGTAAATTAATAAAAATGATGAGGTAATGACATAATTACTCATGTTTAGGAACACTTGGGGAGAGTGAGTACTCGCAAAAAGGAGAATCACTCAACGGGTAACTACCGAGCGCAGTTTTTCATTATTTGCAGACAACACATTTCTCACAAAGGGCCGAAGAAGCAGAACGTGAACATCTGTTTCGGGTCTGCAAAATGAACACAGACCGACTATGGAGTCGTGCTTACTTGGAAAATGATTTCCCATTAGAAATCCAGTCAGTGAAAAAGTTGAAGGAAATCTATTCCTGTCAGGGCCATGAAGCAGCAGTTGCCCTGTAAAATGTGGCATGAACATGAAACCGTACACCCATTCAAGTGATAAAATATGGCCCTCAGAGTTTTACAGACTCGTGTTTTCAGAAGAAAGCATAATGTGCAACAACTATGGTGAAGCAGAATATTTTCTCAGTCATATCAGTCATCACTGTATTTCTCACTTTGTCTGCTACGGTCAGTCTCTTCTGTCTTATCTTGTTTCTCAGACGTTTCTTCTGCTTTTTATGGAAAATTAGTATTCAAAAAAAACTTGCTGGAACAGAAAAGGCCCTGAGAAAATGACTCCTTTATTGTTGTTTTACTTTACCAA
This sequence comes from Sebastiscus albofasciatus, assembly GCA_916701655.1. NCBI lineage: Eukaryota > Metazoa > Chordata > Actinopteri > Perciformes > Sebastidae > Sebastiscus > Sebastiscus albofasciatus. The sequence continues at coordinate 11,632 of CAKAOI010051073.1, forward strand.
TATGTCTTTCATTCTAAATCATTTTAAAGTTAATTTTCAGATTTTTAATAGTTGTAAAAAGTGTAAAATTTAAGGTTCGTCTCATGTCCGGATTTCTAAATCAGGCTCACCAGCAATTTACCATTTCCTGTCATTCGTGAAACTAAAGTTTTTTTTTCCCCTTTTTTGTGGCAGATTTTTAGCAAACATTACTCTACAATTTCAAAGTATTTAAAGGATTTCAGGAGGATGAATTGCAGTAATTTTGTAAAATTAGAAGCTCATATAATACTACGGGATTAGTTAAATATACACATGTATTGCCATGATAAATCACAAAATGCAATCCATTAAAAGTGCCACTAGATGATGTCTGTGTGTGTGTTTAAGTGCATTTAAGCAGTAAACGTACCTGTTTACGGGCTGCCCAGCAGGGGTGTGCTCCACCTCGTATCCCTGGCGACGGAGCACATCAATGACTGTGTTGTTGCCCAGAAAGTGACCTGCGACCAAAAAAAAAAGAAAAAAGAAAAAGAAAAGTGATGACCTCCACTGTTCTGGATGCTAATGATGAGGTACTGCAAGCAAATTGAAACAAGACATTCAGCTACTATAGCCGTCTAACTGCTGTTTCAGAAGAGCATAGGGAAGTGTAATGAAGTCCTAGAGCAGTCGGCCTGGCTTAGCATACGCATTAGCATAGCAACGTGTTAATTAGTGAGCTTTAGAGTAGTCAATAAATATACTTTTTGGATTTTATGCTAAGCTATGTTAATTGCCTTATGGCTTCGGCTCTATATTTAACACAGACGTGAGAGTGGTATCGATCTTCTTGTCATAGTGTTGCCAAGGAGGCAAATTAAGTTATTTCCCAAAATTATTTTTTTCTCCTCACACCCTTTAATACTTCTGCTGCCTCCTAAACGACTTTTATTTTGCTTCCTACTTTTACACCACCCTTTTTATCTATCTTCCTCTATCCTTGATCCATCCATCATCCCTCCCTCCCCCTTCTGCCATCTTTTCCATTTTCATCTCTCCATTCTCATCCTTCCTTATCTCTCACTTCCCCTCTTCTCCCCTCTTCCTCCCTTCCTTCCTTCCTCGCTCTGACCCTCTCAGCTACGTGAAGTGGGGGCATTGAGGCTTCAGGTTGCCATGTCAAGAGGTCTCCATTCTTCCCCCTCGCTCTGACAAGGGGGAGCAGGGGCCCATTGTTTGGGCCTGCTCAGCCGTGGCACCACGGAGCTGTGTAAACAATGAGCCCCGGCACTTTAATCTGGCCCAGAGCCATCGATAGAGAGAGAGGTTGGCCTCGATGCACTATGGGTGCCACGATGCTGCCCCATCTCTAGAAACTAATAATTGTTGGCTAAAACTGTGTCCCAGTGGGTAATAGAAAGGAAGAACACAGAATGAAATAACCTTTTTTAAACTTCTTGGTAATGTGACTGCTTATCAACTCTGAGAGGAACAATGTCCTATGAGAATAAGGCTTGAAGAACCTTTTAAAAACTGACAAGCTTTGTTACTATTTCGTTTGTTTTATCACTTTTTTCAGAGCGAGGGTGCCTTTATCTAACGTGGGCACCTCTCCAAATCATCAAGAGTTCCTGGTGGAGAATAACCAACGGCTACCAATGCAAAAAAAGACATGCATTTATTTTCTACTTTGAGCTGAAATCATTATCAATACAGGTGGTCAGTTAGATGAATACCCAGCAGCTCTTAAAAACTCCCCATGGGAGTTGGAAAGCAGACAGAGAGACGGAGTTTCCCAGCCTGCCCACGTTTTAGAAACAACTCAGTGTGATTTATGTGAGTTTACGTCAGAGGATTAAGGTGGGACAAATGGAGCTGTTCGGCACAATGTAGGGCCACAGAAGGGTGGGCGGACTTCAGGACTTCAAAGGGGACGCACACACATACAAATACGTATACACACACACATTCTAAGAGGAGGTAAACCGTCAATTCTGACATGTCCCCCCAAAGGCTTCAATGTGTTTTTTGGGGACTGAGTTGAAAAAAAAAGCAGTGCTATTATTGAGACTAAAGACGATATTTAAATAAAATTATGGCCTAAGACACAAAAAAACAAGAAAATGTTAAAAAGTGTTTGATAATTTGTCCAAACCCCAAATCTAAAAATTAAAAGAAGCTTTTATTTACTGAAATCAAGCTATCATATAAACACACACATTCTCCTTTATAGTGGATTTTCTCCAAATATGCTTTGTAGGAGCTATTTATTTGTTCTTAGTATTTTGCTGTTGTTTTACTAATAATAAGTAGTATTGTTTGATTTATTATTAGAGTTGATAGTTTTCTTTTGCTAGTTATTTGTTTAATTTAATTATCTTCTTGTTTAGTAGCCTATATTTAGTTTTTTGCGTAATTAGTATTTTGTTTTCTTTCGTTCATGAATTGGGTAAAAACTGTAGGCACCCGCGATTATATACTATATAGGTAGGCAGGTAGGACCAGCATGCACCTGGGTGGGCTTATGTTTTTTTTACCAGAGCAAGAGAGGCAGCGACATCCATGTTTTTCTTTGTGCTTCATTTGCTTTGCTGGCTTTTTGGATAAATAAATCATCAGAAACACATGCATTTTGCATGGACAACGGACTGTTTTGACTGCGTACACCACATACACATGGTCCGCCAGTAGGCCTTTGATTTAAGTTTGATTTGTGTGACAAATGGCTTCTACATGCTTTCCATTTTTGGAGCGGCCAGTGTGTCCTTTAGCAAATATGATAGATGGAACCTACTACGCTAAGTCTCAACTGTATGGACCAGCTGTACAACTTCACACAAATCTGACTTATAAAAAAAAAAAGATGAAGGATGACTTTGAAGCAACCGCCATGCTGCATTTCAAATGAAGACCATTTTTTTTTTTATAACGAGCAGTCCACCTTAACAAGAACATGTTTCATACTTGAAAAAAAAAGGGCCAAACCTAAAACCCGCCGGTGTGCCGAAGTCATGGAATTACAAACAAAAACGAAATTCAGACACCTTTGATTAAACATGATTGATGCACCGGAAAGAGGCAGAGAGTAGGAACAGAAAATTATGTTTTAGAAGGTCTCTATTTTCCTGAAATTAGGCCTCACGTATGATGTAGCCTTTGGCAACTGACGTGCACTTTGGGGCCTGAAATACGCCAGGTGATTTGTGACAACTGCCTCTCTCTGTTTCTCTCTCGTACCGCTAATAATTGGTACCAAGCGATACTTTAGTGTTTCTGTCAAAAAGAAAGAAAGAAACAAAGAGTCATGGTTGAACATTCTTCCTCGGCTCATGGAGGTGACTTCATTTTCTCTGCAGAATATAGAAAACAATAGCAATTTCGGTGCGGTCAAATTCTAAACGGGGGATCAGAAAGCAACTGACAAGACTTTGTGGTGAGAAAACACTTGTGCATCCTTTGCCAAAAGAAAGATTCCTACTGTGGCACACAGAGTGAGCATCAACGTTTGGGTCAGAGAGGACATTTTTAGAGCACCGCACACAGCAAAACTACTTCCATATTTACTTTTCGACTTCCATATTTGCTTCAACAAACAAAAACACATGATAATTGGAAAAACGCTGACGTTGCGGAGCTTGCTCGTAAACATCGTAGCGTTCTTCTGCGGTGTATTAAATTTGGTTCTGCCACACTGGTTACACAGATGTTTTCATTCCATGGCTTTGTTACACATGTTGACTCACAGTATCACAATTAGTTTTTTTTTCTGGTTATTGGTTGTCTCAAGGCACATCTAAATAAAAATGTTTCTTAGTGAGTATAATTTCACTCTCCACACTACTTAACTTCAATAAAAATAATTCTAATTGTTTAGATCTGGAGATTATTACAGTTTTCCACCTTAGGGCCCAAAATATGTCACTTCAGTTTTGCTTCAGGTTCCCCCACATAAGAAATAGTAGCAGTCATATCCATTCAAGGCTCCCACTAGAAACAGGCCTTGCAGCCCATGTATAGGGCCCCAAGAAGCACACTTCTGGGGTGACATCTGTGACATCTGACATATATTTCCACAGATTATTTATTTTCCAATTTCATACATTTTAAATCTATGAAATGGGCCAAAAATATGTACATCAATGCACAATAATGTAGACTGTATGTCTTTCCAGCAGCACCGAGAGAGGGGAGATGGTAGAGATAAAGACCGGGGACAGACCTGAAAGCTCTCATTCACAGCGAACTCCCTACACGCAGCGACATTCATACATGGCACCGCTGAGCTAGAGGGTCACAGATTAGCTCATGTCACGGTTATAGAAACGTACAGAGTTTTTATATGTTGCACTGAACTTTTCTATGAAGTGACAGCTTTTATAACAGTCTGTAATACCCTTTTTCCACCAAAATTAGTGCCTATATGCAGGTTTTTTAACCTTTTCCACTCCACCCCTCCTTACCATAGACCCATTTTTGTCTTTTTTTTAGGAGGGTACAGGGGGTCTTTAGGGGAGATAGCAGGTCAACAGTTTAAGTCACACAGAAGTGGTGTACACCATCTGAAAGCTGGGAACCTAGAGATTAATTTGAGATGCTCAGCTCTGTGTGCCAAGATGTTCTAGTCAGAAATTAAAAACAAGTAGTTAATTAAGATTAAATGTGCAAGTGTATAAGGGTTTAGAACATTATGATGGAAGTGTGTGATGGCCATTCCCATGCTCTATTATGTCTCATAAGTAGTTGTAGCAATGTTTGGGTTGATACCATTTCATTTGGTGCTAAATTTAACCATTTTTTTTACCACTAATTACCAAGAATTTATAAAAATGATCAATAATCCCTCCAAAATACCACATTAAGACACCAAGACCTTGAGGAACACCATAGAAAAAGCCATGCTGTGATTTGGTACCAACAACTTTTAACATTTGAAGATTTATGCAAGAATTAGCATTTTTCGACGATTGGATGGCGAGCACTTCTGTTCTGAAAACTGCTCAGAAACCCCCTTATTGTCAATATACCTAGGAAAGTCATTCACCCTCTGAATGCTCTAGTTCTCTAGTTTGTAGCTGTAAAGTTTCATGAGGCTGTGATTATCCTAGAGGTCACCACAGGTCCTCTAGGATAATCACAACGTGAGGTCACGTTTAAGAAAAATGGTCTTACTATATGAAATGGCTACTATGGGGACTAACATCATCACACATGAATACAGTTGGGTTTATTGGATCCACAAGAGTCTCAACTTTGCAGTGGTACCCAATTTATGTAATTCCAAGACTGTTTAGGGACCCCAGTATGCAGAAATATCTAAATACATAATTTAAGAAAAGGTAAAAATTAACACATAAACTGCATGATTTTTGCCCCAAACTGCATGTGATTATCATAAAGTGGGCATATCTGTAAAAGGGAGACTTGTGGGTACCCATAGAACCCATTTTCATTCACATATCTTGAGCTCACAGGTCAAGGGACCCCTTTGAAAATCGCCATGCCAGTTTTTCCTCGCCAAAATTTAGTGTAACTTCATAGCGTTATTTAGCGTTCTTCCCGACAAGTGAGATAATTTCACTTAATTCACAACATAAGTACTAAATGTAAAACGACCAGTTGAAAGAAATGGAGTAAGTCAGTTAGAAAACAGATTGAATGAAACTTTTCTGCACACCTGTACTCAGTCACCAGATGAGAACCACGGCGGTATCCGTCTTCAGAAAGACATCCAGTATTCCACAATCAGCGGCTCAAATTATTAGAACATATGGTAAGCCTTAAATAGGGTTCCTTTTCCATACACATCAATATTTACATTACAACTTGTAACCAGGGCCCAAGCAGCAGTTCTCATAACATTACAGCATGTTGGATAAACAAACGCTATGGGCAGCACTGAGGCCAATCTGCCTCGTATAGCCGTTGCTTGCATGCTCCCTGCTAGTCAGCTGGCCTCAGAAGCCCATTATCACTACTAAGGCCTGAATGAAGATGACAGTGAGGTGTCTGGGGCTTTCTTTAGTCTGTAGTATGCAGTGTTTTAGTTGCCAGTGACATAAAGCCACAAATGTTTGGCTTGAACATACCTTGCAACTGTCCAATGTTTTTAGGCTTTCTATTTTTGTGTAGATATTTGACACTGTAGTGGTTTTTAGGAACATCAATCGTCAGGCAGAACGAAAGAGAGCTGTTAAAAAGAGGGAGCTAAACTATTCAAACTATTGTCAGAACAAAATAATAGACTGACGTTTAAGATTTGACATTTCTAGGACATCGGAAGTACTAACCGAAGCCAAGGGTTTCACTGGAAAATCACTGTCTTGGCTGCTAAAAGTCGGGTAAAACCTCAGTGTCTTCGACAGTCAAGGAGACGCAGCCATCCATAAAAGTGACAGTCATGTCAGAGACAAAATAACAGGAAAATTATTGGTTATCCGCTGGCATAAAGATCACACAGTCATCCTGGTGTTTTGCAAACAATGCCAGCTCAATATTAACACTCATATCGAGTGTCTGGAAAAACAGGCTCTGCTTGCATAGCACTTCTTCTTCTTCTTCTTCTTATCCCTGGTCACTGTTTTATGTCTTTGACGGACAGTCAATTCCTCGATGTATTAAATCTAAACCTCATCTATTATCAGTCAAGTGCAATTTGTTTGAAAAGAACAGGACGTTGTTGGTCTCATAACGGAGACAATATTATGATATACTGTCAAGCTAGTCTTTACTTTATCATTATTTCATCATTTGTGGTTAAGATACATTAAAATGTCCAGTTGAACGTATTGTATTTTTTGGGGATATTTTGTTCTATTCGTTTAAAGAAACCTCATGGCAGCAGTAGAGTAAAAGTCAGGGGATCCCCAAAGTCAGTTGGATTCATCCTCTAGGACCATGAACATACAACAATTTCAATCCATCAAATAGTTATTTCAGTGTGGAACAAAGTGGTGAACCCACCGACCAACCGCCACCGGCATCCCCAGAGCCACATTCGCTAAAAAATTGTTAAGACGCGACAGGAACGCAGCCGAGAAGCACTAAGTGTTTTATGTTAAGAGATCTTAACCACAATTCAATTACTGGATAGCAGCAGTTAATGTTGTTTTCTTTTAAATCAAACTTCGATAATTTATGTAACGTATATAGCCAACTTGTGGTGTCGAAACCCAGGAGTCTCTTAATGTTAATATAATATTCATCCTCGCAGGCACCAAGATTCTTTACCACTGGATGAGCCATGGAAAAATAGTTTCAAAAATGGATGTTTTTCGCCTGGAATCAATTTAGTGCGATGTTACTTGCAACTATATGTTGTCATTTTGGTCCAAAACTCCCTGCAGGATAAGGACACTCTTAATATAATAGCATAGGCGAGCAAGTCGGTTGCCAAAACCAAGATATGTTGGGTTATATACGTCTGCATAGAAGTCCTTGGGTCACTGTCATTGGTTCAAACCAGTCCAAAACAGCATATTCAATTTTAGCTCCAATCGGTTGCATCTCTCAATCCTCCCCTCCTCTGTACTCTATCTCATAGAAATACACTTTAAAAACAAAACCACATATGATTTAGCCCACTTGTGTGTATAAGGATTAAAAAAAAAATAAAAAACAGATTGACGTATATGCAGAGAAGTCCAGTTGAGGGTTGAAACTACTGACTGAGCCAAACTAAACCTCCACATGTTGTTTTAGTGCTTCTGCTGCTCAGTCGTTAATGACCTACTGTATGGGCCTTGTTACTGAAGATGATGTCATAATTTCCTCCAGTCAATGAATTTTTGAGCACACCCTTAGACAATACACTAGGTCATAGATGAAAATATCTGCAAGGCTATTTGCCGACTTTATGTGCATTAGTTTTTCGTCTTTGTTTAGCACATTTTAAACTGTCTTTACCCAACATGCATGGTATCTTTTTTATCTGCACGACCTTAGCTGTAAGTCTGATTTGTTGTTTTGTTAATTTGATGAAGTATAAGGCTGCCAGGAACCCAAAATACAAGTAAACGACAGATACATATTACAATTGTTACAATTTTTTGTGATAATCCCTCAAAATGTTATTATAGAACAGTTCAACATTATAAAAAATATATGGCAACTAACAATTATTTTCATTGTCGATTAACCTTTCAGTTATTTTCTTGATTAATTGATTACTTGTTTGGTCTACAAAATGTCAGAAAATGGTGAAACAATGTCAATCAGTGTTTCCCAAAGCCCAAGACGACGTCCTCAAACGTCTTGTTTTGTCCACAACTCAAAGATATTCAGTTTACTGTCATAGAGGAGTAAAGAAACCAGAACATATTCACATTTAAAAGGCTGGAATCAGATCATTTAGATTTTTTTTTCTTATAAAATTACTCAAACCGATTAATCGATTATTAAAATAGTTGGCGATTAATTTAGTAGTTGAAAACTAATCGATCAATCTAAAAAATATTGTTTCACTATCCATGTTATGTAATATGTAAAATTATAATAGTCTATTTTCATGTAAAATAATTTATCCTAACTTGTTTCTGTGCCTTTTTTATTGAAAGTCCATGTATGCTATTAATGCCCAGAAAATATGAACAATTCCGTTTTAAAATGTTCTTTCAAAAACAGCTTTTATGGTCCAGACATATATGAGAAATTATGTTAAAAGCCCCACATCTGCACTTTCAACTGTTTTTTCTCAGCTTGTCTCTACATATTAAATATAAATGAAGTTATGCTGCTGTAAATAAAACATGTTTCGCAGATGACTCTTTAAGGTTAAATCATATTTTTGTGCAATTTATTAACATTTGTTCAGACATATCTATCTTTATTTGACATGCTGGAAGTTTTATTGACACTATGTTCAAAAACATTGTGATTCTGTATAAGTGATGGTTTGTATTTTGTCTCTCTTCTATAAACTGAAGCCTTGAAGAAACAGAAAAATGAATCAAATACTGCTCAAATGTGTTATTCCTCAAAAACTGCCAACGGAAACATTTGGGAGATATATATATATTTTTGAAATCCAAGACACGGATAATCAGGTGTGATGTGATTTCAAACAATAAAATGCATTTTACATCTGTTATGACTTCCTCAAAGCCATAAAGTTTTAAAATTGCTGCTGTAGTTATTGGCACCTCTTGAAACGCACAAGCAATAGTGAAGAAGACATACTTGACAACTTCTGAACTGCTTTTCAATTCAAATTCCTCACAGGATATGGTTCTGAATGGAAGATACCAGCGATATGAGATAAAAGACAGCTGTGTGATGGTTGTGTGAATTTGAAAGACACAAATCAGCAAGCAGAGGTCACAAACACACCTCTGCCAATGAAATAAGCCTTTCTTAAGTCAAAGCCAAAGAATGCTAACATCTCAACCACCACCAAAAACATTTCTCTTTCTATTTCTCTCAGCCATACAAGTTCAAAAACAAGCTGAATTCAATAGGTCATTCCTTTATTGTCAAATTGATAGCCATCGCTATTTGATAAACAGACGCAGGCTGTTGAAAGAAAGATGTAGTCGAAGACAAGCAGACGCGAGACAATTCAAGACAGACAGAAGCAGAGACGCGAGATCCGAACGAGCGCTGATGTCGATTGCTGAATTGAACACGGAAAGAAAAACAGGAATAGAGACAAAAGGAAAAAGGGCACGCAAAACAACACAGGAATGTTAAGTCGCCAGATGCCAGACTGTGATAGCTGAGGATAAGAGCATCCTGTAAGGCCTTCAGTTTTTAGGGCTACAACACTTCTCTATTGAGACTAGGTAGACTGTATCTTGACATGGTGCCCATGTAAAGTCTGCTGTACAAAACAGGAGTGGAGCCGGGGCGGCTTGAAGTGGTATCTCAGTTTGGCTTGCAGGTTTTTTAAACCATTTCCAAAAGCTAAACCAGGAGAGACTGGGTCGAGAAAAAATACAAATCTTTGAAGAGCGAGACCTTTTCACCTCTGAAGAACTTTAAACATACAGTAGTTGTTAGGGAATGTGAGTCGTGGCTTTCTTCACTTCCACCTCATCTGTAATTTTCACATATCAGGACACCTTGTTGTTTATCCAAGCTAATTTATTATCTCAAAAGAAGAAGAATCTCAAGATTTCAAGGAGTAATGTCACTAATGTGAGACTGATGTTCTGTTAAAAAGCATCTAAGCTGAATTTATTATGGATAGCATTTGGGGGGATGTGACAGGGATGATGGGAGAGGTGGTTTGTTTAGCTTGCAAAGAGATCTTGATGAGTCAAATTGCAGCTAAATGTATAATTTCCCGCAGCTTTATGTTCACATGTGGAAATTAAAAAGATGGATCATTAAACATGCCCACAGTTTAGCCTACTTTGTCTTTTCTTTTACATGAATTATGTTTCGCCGTGTTTATCGTTAGAATAAAAACAGCTAAATTGTCTGCACGGGTTCTCTTGAGATCGTGCTGAGCAACTTTAAATTTATGCTGAGAATAAATGAGAAACAGAGCACATAAGAGGCCTGTGGTGTGAGGTTGTTTTTTAAATAAACCCTCATTCAAAATTTGTGGTGGCACACAGCACTTTGGAGCCGTGTTAGGGATTACATCTGTCAGGCTGCAATAGTCTCCGCACTCTCTCTCTCAGTTTTGCTCTTCCTGCCAAGAAATTATGGCGCTCGAGCACACACCAGCTCATTCACTGTGGGCCGTATATGAAACGGTGATCAAAGTTAGAAAATTCTGTAAAAGTGAGCAGTTTTTGACAAAGTAAACCGGAGCTCTGCCAGCTCTGAATGTCTCTGCCACCGAATGTCTCGTTTTACTAAGAAATACTGTGTCAGAGAATATTCTCACGATAAAAGCAAGTGAAAGGAGATTTTATAAGCAGTTTAAGAGGAGTTGGGGGGGGGTATACAGTACATGCCCACACCGGACCTCAGGTTGGCCGAGTTTTTCATGTCGACTGTAAAGGTGCCACATAAAAGCATCATTGTTTGTGTGTAAAATCTTAATTTGCATGCTAACTGTAGCTGTTAAATAAATGCAGTGAAGTAAAAGAAAAAGTACATTACACACTAGTGTAGTAGAAGTATAAAGTAGTACACAAGTAAAGCTCAAAATTGTACTAAAGTGCAGTACTTGAGTAAATGTACTTGACTACTTTGCACCACTGATCAGATCCAATTCATATAGAGCCAATTTACTAAGTGTTTGACTCTCCTCACTTCTTGTCAATTTTTCAAGTCTGAAGGCCACCGGGGGAGTGATGGATAAACAACACAAACGTGGAAAACTCTCCCTTGAATATTTCGCATCAAAACTATTGGCAGCGATGCAAATTTGCAACAGTTGCAACACTTTTTCAATAAAAGCTTGGAATAGATTTACACAAGCAGAGGACCAACTACCAGGATCCTATTGATCCAGAGCAGCGTCTAGCAGTCTGTCGGAGGTAAATTGTATAGCTTAAACTACTGTAAGCTATTTTAGTTTCCTATTAGCAAAATATTCTCACATGTGTGAGTGCATAACTGTTTACCAGAGGCAAATTCAATGTATATGTCTAGGGCTTTTATTGTGAAAGGTTACGAACGGAGCTGCCTTTGTCGAGGTTAAAAGGAGTAATACATTTTGCCATATTGTTTCGGACTACATAATCTCCGTGTTGTTGTACATTGTAGTGTACGTATTGAATATGTTTTTTCTGCACAACGTGATTGGTTGATGCCTTTATTTGTGGTGTGAAAGCTCAGAAAATTCACCCTTTGTTCCAATAAAAAAGTTACGTCACTTTGTCGCTGCGAAATATTTGCGTTCTGTGGGAAAGTACGTAATTTAAAAAAATATATTATAAAATATATAAAAAAAAAACCCAAATAAAATGTTTTCAGTCTTTGGTTGAAATGGCCATCACACAAAGACATATCGTAATGCAATGTGTGATAAGGGCCTGCAAGTAGACAAAGCTTTGTTTTGGAAAATACGATACGTATCATGATACAGCGGTTACGATTCAATACATTGCAATATATCGTAATACTGTAAGCATGTCGATATATTGCGATTTTTTTTTTAAATTCTAATTTAAAGAAAACTGTCATAGTATAAATAACACATTATCATATGCATAAAATCTGAGTTCAGAAAAAGTTGTCTCAGGGCGCATCTCTCTGCAAATGAAATAAAGTACTGACTGAGTTAATCTTTGCATGCAAACTATTAATTAAAAAACAATGCAATGTTTCTGAGAATCGATACAGTATCATAAAACATAATATTGCGATACTCGAGAGTTGAAGGATGCATTGTGGGTTCAAAAAAGCTAGACTGGCAGCAGTAAAACCATTATTCTAAAACAGCACCAACAAGTTTAGAATTGGTCAAAGACAAATGAATCCAAGGTGAACTTAAGTACCAAATTGAGAACAGTTTCTACCGAACAACACAACCAGTCGTGTTATACTTTAGATCAATAGCAGACTGTCCCGCTCTGGAGGTTTGATCACAATCATTCAGCTCATTCAACCAGCAGGAGTTCTGAAGCCATAACACTGTTTCTTTTCCACAAATGTGTGCTTTTACCCGTCCGAACCTTTCAAAATGTATTCCTGCAGTTTGCATACCGCGGCCGAGTTGAGACAGCTTCCTCTGAAAACACGCGTACCCCTGCCAGCCTCGCATCCTGCTGCGAGCCTCTGCTCAGCCTTTCAACTGTCTCCGTAAAGAAAAAGGATACCAATGGGGAGTCGGATACAAGCTCACTTTTTAAAAAGCATTCCACGTCGTAGTTTTTTTTTTTTTTTTTATCAGATGTTTTCTCACAGAGCTTCTAAAATATGCGGCTTACAGGGCAATTTTGTGCCTATTTAGTTTTAGTAATCTGCTACAAGAGATCTTGTAGATGTCAAATGAGGCCTGCAGATCATCTGTGATTTAGGTCTGGATTATGACTATGAGCAGATCCACAGGATGGAGGCCTGTACATTCACACAGGCTCTGTCTTATCTTACTATGCCACTAAGTTTGTCTCTCTTTGTCAATTATCAAACATCTGTTCATCCCATTTCGTCCCTAATCATCCTCTCCTTTATCCCTCACCAACTAGTTAACCAGACTGCGCTCTGGATATAACAGTAGGCTTAGCTTTTCCAAAAAGTGTCCTGCCTCCTATAAAACGTGGCCAACTTTTACATCTGCACCAACTAAAGCATCTGATACAGGCTCAACAAAAACACAAAATCATGTTTTTACGATTACACTCTCTCATTTGCTCCAGACCTCGTAAAAAGAAGTTGCAAAATCTACTACAGTAATTTCAACATGAGTTAATTAAAGTTTGAGCCTGTTTGTGTTGAATCCATGTTGTTATTGCTGCATCGGCGAATGCCATCACACAATTTCGTAAAAGCTTTCTTCTTCTTTCATTTGGTAAGTGTCTTTCAGCACTCAGGACCGAAATAAACTCTTTCAAAAATACATTGCGAAAGATAAATAGATGAAGACATTAGCCATGTTTCCATTCAATTTTCAAGTGAATTTCAAGCAAACTTTTGAAATGTTGCAGAAATAGAAATGCGAATTAGGAGCGTTTCCATCAACTGGTTTGGATCAAATAAACTCAGTTTGTCAGCTACATCGTAGTTGGTCAGAAGTTGTCTCTATAGGCCTTCATGGCTGTAATCTGCCAGTAAACAGAGTAGACGAAGTAGAGGTTGCGAACTGGAAACAAAACAAGTCGGCTTGGCCATCTAAACATCTACGAGAGAAAAATAGTGAGAGGTCATCAGGAATTTGTGTCAATTTATTGGCCATGTTTCATGCTGTCCAGAGACAAAGATGAGCATTTGCACATTATGGGAATATCTGAGAAGAAGCCGACAGCAAAAACAGCTGATCCATCATGTGAGTTAAATGTTCGCTACGTTAGAATTTATTCGGCAAAGTCGTTTCTATAATCAATTAGCGCATCAGCAAAAACCACCTCAAGTGAGCGTAAAAACCTTTTTTCGCAACTTTATAAATTTTGGCCGTTTCCATACAGCTTTTATAATGCGATACTTCAAAATGTGCATAGAAATATGTAAAAGGAAACATAGCTATTGACTGACAGATTCTTACAGTTAAATAATCAATTTCAGGATGTACTGTAAATAGCAATAGTGAACAATGAACAAGATCGTCTTTGCAAAGAGCATTTTTATTTGTGTTTTGGCCTCATATCCTCATAAAAACTAAGTTTTATGTTCTTTGAAAATGCCCATAGCTTGGGCTTGTGCAATTCACATTTCACATTCACAAGACACAAGAAAAGTTTTTAGAAAATGCTCAAAATGTGCACATCATTTTTTTGTAAGCTGAGAAAGGAAGTTGCAGTTTCAAATATATCCATATCAGGAAGTCACAAGAACCAATACTTCGAGACTGAGTCAATGTCAAAATTCGGAAAAGCGTGACGGTACTCGTTTTTTTTTACATTACCGCAGTTACCGTAGCCCAAGGTCAGGGCTCGAGAGGGTCCTGTCGTCCCAGAGATGATAGAAAATTTCCCTGATAATGCTACATTGTGAACAACAAATTCGTGTTGAAATCGGCAGGAGGAGAGCTAGTAACGTTAACTTTTAGCAACCGTTGGGCAGCACTCCTGCTTGGCTAAATAACGGAGCTAATAACTAACGTTAATGGATTTTGCATTTAGTTACATTATGATGCGTTCAAGCTCTATTCAGAAAAAAAATTGAATTGGGCAAAGGTAAATTATAATGTTATCATATGGTGTTTTGTTTTTGGCGAGAAACTTGAGGCGGATCGTCAGGGATTAATAATAAATTTGCCTATGCAAACGGTAATAAAGGAGAGTATGTTGAAGTACATTGGATTTATTGTTTTGAGTTTTTTTACCGTGGTATAGAATTGAGTATCGAAAATCGTGGAATTTCACTGGTATTGGCATTGACTACTACATTTCTGGTATTGTGACATCCCAAGTGCAGACATAGGCCCAGAAACCCTCACTCTTAAGATATGATTCTTGAGTTGGCACTCTCAATAAGATGCCAAATTTAAATATTTGGATATATAAATATGATAACGCTAATTTAAGTATAATAACTAAAACTGGTGCTCTGTGGCAACCCAGAATCCTGCATACGATGCACATATGTACGCCGTGCACAGCCAACAACACAGGCTCATTCATACTCCAGCGAACCAGAAAACTCCCCACTCCAGCGAAACAAAAAAGTATTCAATAACTCCGCAGTGAGTGAGAGAGAGAGAGAGAGAGAGAGAGAGGGAGAGAGTGGAAGCCACAAATCACACAAGTCATGTTTTCCTCTGTCTCTTCATATCTTCATCCCCTCTGGGCAGCGTGTTGCTCTCCTTTATGTCTTAGCCCCGAAATGAAAAGGGACAGCTCCTTCCTAACAATTCCCACTCAGAATCATCAATAGATGCGCTGCCGCTTTAGCCACATATATAATTTTCGTTTCCCTTTCATAATAGAAGCGAGGTATTTTCTGGTCCAAATGAAAGTTTAGCCCCTGGGCAGGCATGTTAAGAGCCCGTTCCAGGTGCATAAGGAAATACTGCTGGGTTTGAATGGGGTCAGGGGTGAGGAGTTCAACTCTTTCAATAAATCAGCGCAAGCCGTTGTGACAGGCGTTCACCGCTACGACTGGGAGAGAAGTGTGGGCTGTATGAAATATGTCTTTCAAGTGCAGAGACTGGGGCCTTTGACCCGATGAGTGCAACAAAATGTATATGTTTAGGAGCCTTTCACTCAGCAGCCTAACAGCCGGTTAGTTCTTCAGAGCGGCTGACAGGTTTATCCTCCCATTTAAGAAGAGACAGAGATGTACCAGATGATACATTACAGACCATCCTGACATGTTAACATCCAAACTGGTCGAATGTTCTTCATGGTTGTCTGGGTTGTTTTTAAGATCGTAAATATGTAAGCTAGTACTACACTTCTGAAGAGGAAGAGGAATGGAAAACAGTGACACATGGTCAGTAAGTCAGTGTGTCACATCCCATAAAACGTAAGACCAACGTTGACATCACAGCTTTCCATCTGTTTTGAATGTATTTTAAAGTAGTAAAAGCAAAGATGAAGAATACCGTTACTGATAAGACGTCAATGCAAGAAATTAATATAAGTAAGTGATATAGCTACATTTAATATCAAGATATCGATGAGAATATTTTTGGGAATGTATTTACATGCGGGAGGGATTCATAGGAAACGATGCATGTAATCCAGCGTGACTGACTGTAACTCTATCTCGCTCTCCTACGGCCGAATCAAGTTGAGTTACTGCTAATGCAAACCAAACATGTTCTACTAGTTTACATTAAAAGCGTTCAACTGGTGAAACACGGGGCTTGTATTGTGAAGCGGTCACAGGAAGTGTATGATTGATTATTGACTGACTTCTTTATCAAAGCAACAAAGGTTTGTTTGGCTGCACTGTAAACAGGAACACCAGTTGCTGAATTGACTGCAGTTCACTTTTGCTGCTGGATGCTGGATATACTAACATTACAACCAAACTCTTCTTCAATTCCCCTGGAGTCAAGAAGCGATGAGCGGTTCTCGACAAAACTGTAAGGAGCACTTCCGAGGGCCAAGCAATCGCTCCGCTCCAAACAGGCATGCGCTCTGAACGGGTACTGCGCTAGTCTAACTAAAATGGAAGGAGTTTATCGATTTTTCTCGACAACCGTTCCTCTGATCGACTTCACGCTTGGCGAGTGTATTGCTGAAGACATTTTTTATTAGTAGTGCCCAGTGGTGTAGTGTAGGGTATACGCAGGTATACACAATAGGCTTGCAGCGGTAGTCGGTGTTACCGGTGTTACGCGGTGGTCAGGTGTACACCGATTACATTACGTACCCACCGCCCCCACCGTCGTTGCTTTTTTTTACAGAAATAAAACCCATTTAGTTCATTTTCACGTATCAGCGCAGTGTTATCAATACATAGTCGGACGACGGACACTACTGCGGCGCAGCGGCGGGTGGAAAACTGTGGCCCCCGTCGCGAAAGCTCTAGAACACATAGCCACCCGACGTTAAAGTAAGCACGCTACACATATCGACTGTCATCTTTTCTTATAAAATGTCCGGTGTAATCGGTAACACCGGTGTTGTCACAAGTTTATTAACCAGTGGGGAAATTGCCTCACCGTCAGTAGTACACAGACCTCATCAATGACCACTACACCACTGAGAGTGTGTTATTTAAACACTCTCCATCGCTCCCTACAAACGCCAAACTTTATGCCGAGAACAGCTCACTCTCCGTCGATGTTCGTGTGAGCTTTTGCACCTAAATGACTCAAATACTCGCATTGTAAAGGAAGCGCAGTGTCGAGTGTGAAGTTGTTTGGGTTGGTTCTCGAGAAAGCTGCAAGTAGCAATACCAGAAACCAAGCAATCGGCATGTTACGAACAGGCTCTGCAGTACTAACTTTAAATCCAAGACCAATCTGATAAAATAAATGTGTTAATTTGTTTCTCATTGCTTTAGAAAATCACTCGTATGAGCATTGTCTGCTCAGATACCCCCCACTGGTAGGACAAAATACTGTTACCTCATCTGCCACTTCAGTGGTTAATGTTTGACTTTTTGTCTCCATTCCAATACAAATTCAGTGCTACAAGATGTAAAAATGAAAACCTTGAAAAAAAGGTTGCAGCATAAAGGTGTCATTCAAACTTTTACCCGGGACTTAATCCAGGTTTGGCAGACGTTTCGCCCCTGCCGGCTCGCTTCCCTGCCCTAGTGTGTGGTAGGTCTGGCCTGGATTTTAATGGTGCTGTATGACATCTGTGTACTCATGTCAGCGACTGCCCCAAACAGTTGTAAACTGGCTGTTTATGAGGGCGAGGTGCTGTGAAAAAAGCACCACATTTCTAACTTTCACACCATCTGGGGGAGAAAAAAGCAAAGGAGGGCAGCGACCGCAGTGATGTAGTGCTCAGTGTGAAAAACACTGGAGGGATTTGGGCAAGGTACGTGTAAGATTTGGCCTGGGGATAGGAATGTCCAGTCAATCAGCTACAACTCTGAGCCTCAGATATTACGCACACAGGGATAGTTAAAGTACAGTTTATATGCAAAATGCAATCTAAGTAATCTATCTATTTTATGTTTTGTTTTTTTTTTCTTCCCTGAATTTTCTTAAGACTGCTTGCTAAATAAGTTTAAATGATCTTGTCTGCCAATATAATATTGTATATTCTGCATCAGAATCATTTATGGCTGCACCATTCAGTCCAATGGAGATATTACAGATGTCTTGTGGATCGTTTTAGACACATTTCCCAACACATATGGCATATATAGTATCTTCAGAAATTTTGAGATCTCCTCTAGATTTCAAAATAAAAGTCTGTGGGTTTGAAGAAGGTTTAATTGTATTGCCAAAGTGCTGTTTTAGTGTCTTTGTTTGTTCTTTTGTCTCATTTATATAATCTTATTTGCAGATAACATATAGGATCAAATGCTAAAGGTGACTCTGCACCAGAAAACACTCATTTTGTCTTATTCCTTCTTTACTATTATAGATATAAATTTGGCTCTGTCAGTACACGGTGCGGAGTCTTCAACTGCAGCGTAGTACAGCGTATTAAGTGACTATTTCCCTGCTCCAGTACCAACAGCTACCCACACACTGACAAGTCAAGGTGCTCTGTGTTGAGTTATGAGTTCATGTCAACCTCTGTCATGAGCCGCAGCTCCATTTATTACCGCCTACCCACCGCACTAAACAGCTCACTGACCGAGGGGTATTCACTTTAGCGCGGTCCTACCAACCTAAATAGCGAAAGATCCAAAGGGCGAACCTTAATTGTCTGTGAAAAGAGTCAAACATTTCAAAGTACAGTAACCGTCAGAGCCTGTCAACCACACTGGCAATTACGCCACCGCAAATATTTAAATTTGTGGTTTTGGAGCGGAGTTTTGAGGGGGGAATCATGATGTGCTAAGCAGCTTGGGGTTGAGACTGAAACATGGATGCATTCAAGTTCAGCCTAGAGAGAGGAAAGAAAAAAAAAAAAAAGAGACAAGAATCAGTAAGAGCCGGCAGAAACGAAGCCCTCGGCCTTCAGCGATATGTAAACACATCGTTTTATTAAAGTCAAGAGTGCCAGCGTGTATGGCAGAGATTATAAAGCGAACACGGGTTCAGATTGTATACATGGATTGGGTTACTGTACCTATGGAGCGCAGCAATAACCGCTTCCATATGCCTGTCTGAACATATGGCGCTTTTTAAACATCATCATTTACGTTGAGTGATGGCCGTGCTATTTCAGACAAACAGATGGGGGGGAAAAGACAAATTTCCAGGAGGTATTTACTTACAGTACAGTAAAGTATGGTGAGGCATGACAATGCCCCAAACTCAAAGCACGGTAGGGACGGGGCAGCGGTTTAGTTATGCATCGGAAAACTGGAAAGATCTCTGCCCTTATGGATACGACTAGAGCGCTTTATGTTGCGTTCCATCCAAGTTACTCTTCCAAAAATGCTGCAGGCCTGCTGAGATTCAAACGCTTCCTGACAGAGTGTAAGAACTGGCAAACCTTATCTGTCAAAAGTACTACTTCAGCCAGTAAGAAGGTTTTGTTGCTCAACAAAAATAAGCAGCACTGAAAGCTTGCCAAATTCACAAAAAACTGCTGTCAGGGATTTTTTTATTCACAAACTGTTGGATGTGGATCAGTAAAGGTTGAAGCAACCGTTCTGTTACCCTTATGACCTCTTTTTTGTTTAATTTAGCACAGAAAGCTATTCAGAAAAATAAAAAAAAAAACTGATATGATAAGGAACTTTGTGTTGAGTAAATCACCATAAATCACCTCACAACGCCCCCATGACATTAAACAAACTACTGGGTGGTCATCATGGGTGTGCGCTACATAAGTAGCTCTTATCATCTCCCAGTCTCTCTCTCTCTCTCTCTCTTTCTTTGTTCATGTCTTTCTGTTCTGTGTAATGAAGCGAAACATGCAAAATCCTCTGGATAAGACAACTTGGTGAGAGGAAGACGGAAAGTAGACAGACACACCAAAATGAAACTGAGTGTACTTTGGGTTGGACGAAGAAAGAGAGCAAGTGTGCGGAGAGAGAGAGAGATGGAGAGAGGCATAGAAAGATGTGTGTGTTCCTCTGGGCTGACCAGTGACCACTTCTGTTTGTTTGACTGTTGCCTTTCTGACCACTACTCTGACCAGACCGCTGCAAAAAAAAATATAAAAAACGTTTCTCCAACAGCGAGGGCTGGGATGCAACATTGGTCACAGGCCTCATTCTGGTGAGTCTGGATAGGACTCTTATGACTACTAGTTACACGATTGCTCTGACTAATTGAATGCTTGATTTAATTGGAAAATCTTTGATATAGTTTCTCACAAACAAACTCCATATTGTAATGTGTTATTCCTTTTCAAGTGTATTTACTGATTTGACGTCAAGGTGTAAATGACTATTGACAAATGGCATGTGGTTCCAGACAAAAAAAAAATCTTAAAGAGGATGTTCTGTCTAATCCAGGGCTGCCCAAAGTGGGGCCCGCGGGCCAAATTTGGCCTGCAGTAAGGTTCGATTTAGCCCAGATTGCCAGCGATCCAGACCAACTTTACTGTCTTTTGGAGGCTGTAGCAGGCTGTTTTAGAGCTACGGTGGAGATATTGGTATCATAAAAACAATAGAAAACCTAGGGAATGAATTGGTACCAACCATACACAATGCTCCAAAGTGAGGCTAAATGTTGACGGGGAAAACACTGGGGTCAAACCCAGCTTGGGGCCCATCTGTGTTTCCATATCCTCCTCGTGTTAGCGTGGGTTTTCTCCGGGATGTCCAGCTTCCTCCCACAGTCCAACGACATGCAGGTTAAGTTAATTGTTGACTCTAAATT
>CAKAOI010051073.1:35000-36862 GCA_916701655.1 Sebastiscus albofasciatus
AATGTGATCCCCTCTCCTTCATACATATATCCCATAATGAGCTAAATCAAATTTAGGGGCGAACAGATTCTTTCCAAAGTATATGTGCCCTTCACCGTAATAAATTTCATATATTTTGTTGAAGCTTTTATGGTTTCAGTGATGATAGATTGACTTAGTTAACTTAAAAGTCCATATTGTGCCATTTCTGCGTAAATGTGATGAACTGCACATTTATGAGATGCAGAATGGACGTTCTAATTCAAGCATTAAGCTGTGGTACACTTCTATTAAATTATACACTTTATTTTCTTACTCTTGATGATAGATTTATGACTGGATCTGTTTTATTTTTTATTCAATTGCTCTTCCATCTTCTCCCTTTCTTTAGTTCATTGCATAAGGTGAAGAACTTATACATTTTGCATCAAACGTTTTAGATTCAAAGATTTAAATTGATTTACGAACACTTGATTTCTGGTAATTTCCTTGAGTGGAAGTTGTTTAAAGGAATTATTTACATTAAAATATATAAATAAATGAAAAGTAAATGAGAGCTGCGATGATTAATCAGTCGATAATAATTAATTATCAGCTATTTTGATAATTGATTCATCTTTTTAGTTACTTTTCAAGCAAAAACACCAAACATTTGTAGTTTTCAGCTTCTCAAATGTGAGTATTTCATGCTTTTCTGGGTCATATTTGAAAGAATCTTTGGGTTTTGGCTATTTGAATACATCACCTTGGGTTGCATAAAATTACAATGGGCATTTTTCAGTATTTTCTGACATTGTATAGACAAAATAATAAATCGATTAATCGAGAAAAGATGAATCAATATGAAAATAATTGTTAGTTGAAGCCCTATAAATGATGTTCCTCCAAGTTCCTCCAAGAAATAAAAATAAAAAGCCTAATTTGAATGCTTATTTCCTGGTACAGTTACCCTGCTGGAAACAAAATAAAATAAAGTTTGGAGACATCTGGTCACAATAACTAAAACTACTTATTCATGGAAAATGCTTTACCTGCAGATGACATTTGCCTTGCATATATGTTTAGACTTGTAGCATTTGTATTATTTCTTCTGCTATTCGAGCATACTTTATTTGAAATTTTGCACATAAACACATAGTGTTATGTTGGTGTTTGTCTCTTTGTTTTGTATGTGTGTTTGCAAGATGTTATATTGTTATATTTTTGATGTTAAATATACAGTGTCTTATGTGGGATGGGTTAAATGTTTTGCATGACATAAAAAGTTAACTAAATAACTTTATCTAGACCGGAAACCCACCTGAGCAAATGATTGTGAAATAGCTCCGCTGTCGTCTCACACTTATTAGGTGTGAACAATGCTTTGATTAAACAACCAGAGTCCAAACCAACCAATGAGACTCCCTCAAGACAAAGACTGTCTGCCTTAGATATGCATCATCCAACCAAGAAACATGAACACACACACACACACACACACACACACACACACACACACACACACACAGAGGCATCCGTGCTTAAGTAGACAACTTCGTCTTTGCTGTTATCTGGTCTCTGTATCCTCCCTGTTTCAAGTCAAGTCTCTTATCAGGCTCTTATGAGGTTGCTGCGTACTTATAGAGGAATTCAAAGAATTGAACTGACATTTCTAAAACTATGTGAAAGAGACTCAAACAGGCCACATGTCTGTTTCTAGTCAGTCCTGAACTGATAAAAGCATGTTTTATTGAGCCTCTGCTTTAGAGAGAAACACCCGACACGACTCGGTTTTATTTGGACCCTGAGCTGATAAAGCTGTAAGTCAATGGTTTCGTCTGGTCTAGTTTAGTTTAGCGGATCAATTGCAGGGCTGCTTGTCAACAGAATCAACAAACAGTAAG
>CAKAOI010051075.1:0-32016 GCA_916701655.1 Sebastiscus albofasciatus
TTCCCACGGCTCTCTCCCTCCCACACACACAGTTCCCTGGGCTAGTGTGTGTGGCGTATGAGCACGGATGTGAGTATGAGCCGTGTGTTTTTGTATCTTGAGGGAAGCAGGGAGAGAGCCTTGAGAGAGTGAAAGAAGTGAAGCGCCAAGCAAGATTATATGTGTTGAGGTCTGAAAAGGTGATGGAGGATGCCAGCCTCCACTTCAAACAAGACCCGGTCAGAACCGAGGATATGGCCGGACCATGTTTGGTCAGTCTAACTGGTTATGCAAATAGTCAGTGGTCATGTCTATAATGTTAAATCCAGCGGTGCATGTCCACCAGCTCTACTAGGGGACGCGCTGCTCCACTCAACTGGCCGTTCAAGCGATGACGTACCGTATCGTTGAATGCACCTGATTGGTCCCTGGTTTTCTGCTCGCCGTTTCAAACAGGAAAAAACATGACGGCCTGCTCCTAAACTCTCTGTTATTCCGTCTAAACAATCCACCAAAATCTACTTTTGAAAACATTTTAAGCGAGAAATTTTGTACTATATATATATATATAATATTGTACTGGCAAAAATGAGGAGATGAGAGCAGTCTGGATTTTGACAACCAGCCGGATCACCATCATTTATTCTTGTAGTTAGACAAGCAAATTCAGATCAGATCGAAAATTAGAGTGACTATGCCCTGACTTTTATATCCAATCGTAAACACTCTCACGTACCTTTCCACCAATCGGGTCCACGCAAATCAAACCCAAAACAGGACACGTTCTGGTCATGTCATTAATCACTTCTCTTTTCATTATCTCATGCTCTTTCCTACTGTCTGGGTCAGGTGGACATTTTTGGCAGGTCCGAATTTTTTTTTGTATTCTTACTCCTAATGTTCCGAGCATGGTTTTAGTTAATGCTTCTCACAGCCACTCTGTCACAATACTCTGTTTATCTTTTCACGCTCATATCTTTGGGACATGTTTTCATATCTTGCCTAATTTTCCTGGCATGGTTTTATTAAACATTTCCCATCGCCACTGCTGATTCTGGTTTCATTTTAGAACTAGATCGCCTAGTTTGACAGCTTGGTCCAAGTTTCGTGAGCCGGATGAGTCACGCTGGACGGGCTCATTTGAATAAAGGACAGTTTCCCGCCTTTTCATTTTGAAAGAGCAACGGCCAATGAGGGAACTCCATCACTCGGCCGACCAATCGTGTAACTTCATCACTCACTCAGTCAGTCAGTCAGTCAGTCAGTCAGTCAGAGACAGACTTTTGCCTTTGCCTGTAGGGCTGGCCCTCTGCGGTCCAGCCAAAAAAGACTTTAATGCTTTAAATCATCACCACGTTCTCTGAACATATGAGACATACTGGTTTTCAACTGCCTATGAGAAGAATGAACATGCCAGAGTGTGTCCATTCTGGATAAAAAGCTCTGTTTTCACTGTCTACTTCTCTCTCTTTACAGCACGCCACTTATTTCTCTGACTGTTGTCTCTTGTCTCGTCTCTCCCGTGTGTTTATCTCAATCACTAAGAATAGAACTCACTGTGATAGTTACTTTGGGTTAAATAAATGGCTGAAAACAAACTTCATTTCCTGTAGGGGTTAATATGCACTGTGTACAATGTTCTATAGGGTTTAACCCTCTGAGACCCACAGTAGACACGTTTTACATCATCTGAAAGCTGGAAACCTAAAGATTAATTTGAGATGCAGCTCAGCACTGTGTGTCACAAATCAGAAATAAACATGAATTAATTAATTCAAATAAATTGTGAAAATGTTTAAAGGTGTAGAACATAATGATAGAAGTATATGACGAACATCCCCATGCTTTATTATGTCTCATAAGTTGTTGCAGCAATTTTTGGGCTAATACCATTTGTTACACAGATTTGTTGCTAAATTTAACCTTTTTATCCCCACTCGAGAATTGATAAAAATGATCCAATAATCCTTCCAAAATACCACATTAAGACACCAAGACAGTTTAACTTTTGACATTTGGAGATTTCTGCCAGAATTGCATTTTTCGGCGATTGGATTGCGAACACTTGTGTTGTGTAAACTGCTCAGAAACCCCCTTATTGTCAATCTAGCTAGGAATCCATCCATCCTCTGAGTGCTCTAGGTCTCTAGTTTGATCCATCCATCGTCTGAATGCTCTAGGTCTCTAGTCTGATCCATCCATCCTCTGAATGCTCTAGGTCTCTAGTCTGATCCATCCATCCTCTGAATGCTCTAGGTCTCTAGTTTGTGGCTGTAAAGTTTCATGAGGCTGTGATTATCCTAGAGGTCACCACAGGTCATTTGTGAGGTCAAATTTAAAAAAATGGTCTCACTACAATGAAATGTCTCCTACGGGGACTAACATCATCACACATGAATCCAGTTGGGCTCATTGGATCCACAAGAGTCTCAACTTTACAGTGATACCCAGTTTATGTGATTCAAGACTGCTTAGGGACCCCAGTATGCAGAAATATTCAAATACATCATTTAGAATATGCAAAAATAACACATTTATACTGCATTAAAAAAACTGCATGTGATTATCATAAAGTGGGCATGTCTGCAAAGAGAGACTCGTGGGTACCCATAGAACCCATTTACATTCACATATCTGGAGGTCAGAGGTCAAGTGACCCCTTTGAAAATGACCTTGCCAGTTTTTCCACGCCAAAATTTAGCCTAAACTTGGAGCGTTATTTAGTCTCCTTCCCAACAAGCTAGCATGACATGGTTTGTACCAGTGGATTTGTTAGGTTTTTCTAGTTTCATATGATATAGGATCTTTACACTAGCTCTAAAAGTGAACCTGCTATAGGCTTTGAAAGACAGTAAAGTCGGTCGGGATCGCGGGCGGGTCTCGGGGGGGTTAAAACATTGATTTACTTAAGATTAAATGTGTTCTACCACACAGAGAGCTGAACTGGGTTGTGTGTATTTTCCAGTGGCTGAAATAATGTAAATAGACCAAGCCTGGATCAAATGAATATGGGTATTTTCTTTTCTTAATAGTCCATTTTATGTGGGAAAGGAGATGAGTGTGTATGTGTGGGATGATAAAAAGCCAAAGGCAGTTAAAGAACATGCCTGGACTGTAATACGGCTGAGCACAGACAGGACAAAAGAGATGAGGTTTAAGAAAAGGAGACAGCAGAGTAAGAAACAGAAGAAGAAGGAAAGACAATGACTGAGAAGGAAGAGAGGGAAGGAAACAGGAAGATAAGGAGGAGACAGAGAGGAAGCACGACAGAAGGACAGAAGAAAGAGAGGAGGAACGAGAGATGGAGACTTATAAAGCAGACTTATGACTTTCATTATAAAACAGCCACAAGCTAAATTTGGCTCAGAGCACACACACCAGTAGAGGTGAGACACCAACTGTACTGTACTATACATACAAACATCAACAACTTTACACTATTAATACATATCTTCAGGGCAAATATGACAAACTCATATAAAAGCAGTGAACCAGTCACTCTAGATGATTACTGTATTTACTGCAGCTAATGTGTTTAAAGGTGTAGTCAGACAACCCTGTCACTCAAAAAAATGACGTTCCCATATAACTGAACTCTATTCTCAAATACGTTTCAAGGGAAACGTATTTCTTCCTGGATTACAGTTGCAGTTTTAAACAGTTAAATACGTGGTTAACGTTGCAAATGGATTTAAAACAAAACCAAAATGCAACAAAACGACTTAGTTAGGTTTAAGTAACAAAAACATCATGGTTTGGCTTAAAATGACGCACGGGACACGAGCAGCGGCCCGATGTCTGTCGGGCCTATCCACCTCCCGACCTGCCCGCTAGTAGTGGACTTTCTCGCTTGTTATACCACTTCATTTCTATTAATGGTTGCTCCATATACTACGTCACCTGCTCTACGCGTCACTTGTTGTACTAGGTCACTTGCCGTGGCCACCCATGGACTTACAAACGTATTTGTGATATGTCAAAGACACGTAATCAGTGACAAAATACGTTTCCTCCATAACGTAATTTAGAATGCAGTAAAACAGGGCTGGATCAGAAAAGGTAGCAGCTTCTCTGGACATGAAAAGACACCATTTGAACTCAATTTACTGAAAAAGTGATTTCAAAAAATGAAATAACATAAAACATTCAGGTGGGTTGCATTGACCAAGACAAGACCAGGACAGTCTGGGCCTTGGCAGACAGCCAAAAAAAAAGGAAATCAATTTAAACCCAGACAGTAATAAAACAATTCATAAATGAGGGATATTAAATTAATCATTTAGGTAAAATGCCTAAAAATGAAATTTGAATTAATTCATTCATGCTCTACCCAGAATTTCTACTATTCCATATAAGATGAATATTCATTCAAAATATGAGGCCATTATAATGCTGTTAAAGCTTTGGTGTACAGCAACAGCTCAGTGACTGCCACCTTCTACAGTTTAATAACAGATTTTGAGATTATTAGTTTCATTCTTACCGCCAAAGAAGAGTTGACTTCCTGCGCTGACGGAGTGGCTGGCGTGAGCGCTGCCTCCTTCTTCATCTACAGCGATGCTCAGACGACCTCGTCTGGAGTCCAGCTCCACTGAATGCCACTGACCGTCATTCAGAGCAGAACCTGGGAAAGCATTTCATAATAAGAGTTATTATTAATTGCATTATCATGTACGTAACATTTTTAACAGTATTACAAAGTTTACAAAAACCTCATTAAACATAAATCGATTGGGGATTATAGGTAGGGAATGGTAAGTGTCTGAGATATAAAGGCTGGGATATACATTTAAGTTATTGGTAACAAAAGGTAAGGAGTTAGAAATGAATCTTATTGGCTGTTAGACTGACCTGCACTGAGCTCCAGCAGCGCCCGGCCAGCTTTATGGATCTGTAGCCGGAGTCTGGCCTCACTCAGGTACAGCCAGACCACGCCCCCTCCCTGAGGCAGGTCAAAGGTGAGCAGAAGCCCCGCCTTGTTCCACGTCCTGAACTGGAACCCGACAGACGCGCCCCCCGACGAGGACGCCGTCGCCCCCGGCAACTGGAGGAAGCTCTGGGGGCCCGGGAACGTCACGGCGACGGAAACCGACTCAGCACAAGAAAAGGTCACATTGCCCTGAGAGAGAAACATGCAGAGTAGAGAGAGAGAGAGAGAGAGAGAGAGAGAGAGAGGAAATGATTACTGGAGAGATAAAACAACATAAAACATGAATATTAATCAGTTGCAGGGGGCGTGCCGACGTGACCTCTGTCGCAATGATCTCATCAGCAAGTCTCCTTGAGAATAAAAGCCATGAATGCAAACTGAAAAATACCAATGTCACCTGAGAGGTGTGTAGGGAGGTGGGTTTGTATGTGAACAGTACTAGATAGACTCTTCCGTCGCGGCCCATTGTTTTGAGTAGTGGTAATGACACCAGGTCCATTGCTAAGGCTGCAGCAGTAATATGTTATAGTCGCAGCTCTCTGCTGGGAATATCAGCCTGCTATCTTTATAATGCTCCGGAAACACAGATGACATCTAAAAGCCCTTTGTGGTGCAGTTAAAGTGATGTATGGACATACATTGTGGAGGATGCAGCACCACTGCAAAATACAAAGTAAAAAGTGAGCAATAAAATCCCCCACACTGTACCCCCCTCACACACTTACACACACATACATCATTGAAGGCTCATTTCGTTATCATACCTTTAACTAAGAATGGCCAAAAAGTGCTCTCTATATTAAAAAGGACTATAACTAATAGCCTCTATTAGATCTTCAGCCATGCATGTGACTCTCTGAGCCTTCTTTTCCCCTCGCCTCTCTGCTCTCTGGTCCTTTACTGTAATGAGAGCGCGTTTATTAGAAATGGTTCAGAACTGCTCTCCACTGAGCTCGGTCCACTTACTGTCATTATAGAAACATGTAGAGGTCCTAATGAAAAAGACAAGGCAGCGTTACAGTGAGTCTACACATCGCCTACTCTCCTCTGTCTTCTCATCACTCACTGTCCTCATTAAGCGCTCATCAGCTTCACTAACCGGCTAGCAGCTGATTAGCAGCAGCAACATGAACACACCTGCACGTAACCTCATATTTTATGCATGGAAAGCATTGGAGACATTTCATTGTAATCGCAGCTTGTGTCCTTGTGGTGTTTGTTAGCACCTCTTGTAATGAGTAAGTCACAAATAACACCAAGCAGAATCTTTGATCAGCTTTTGGAGGGCCAGATTTAGCCTGCAGGTTTTATTTTAGGTGGTGCAGCTCCAGCTATTGATACTGTATTCTCTCTAAGATAGAAAAGCTCAGAGAGTTTGAGGAGCTGAGCATGAAAAGTCTTTCCTTTCCCCAAATGATTTACGTGATCTGTCATCATCACAGTGGAGGAATTAAAAAAAAACTATGTGGCGTCACAAAAGATCTGTAGGCTTCTATTCCCCATGGATTTATGGATTTATGGATTTATTTAATAAGGATCCCCATTAGCTGATACCAATGGCACAAACTAGTCTTCCTGGGGTCCGAAATCAACTACATTACATTTATCACATACATACTATATCTAACATCATATTTGTGTTACACTAATAACATTCACATTTTCCAAACATGTATCAATTTCACATTCATTCACATCATCCACAACCATTTAGCCTCAAGGCCCATCATCAGGGAAAAAGAACAAAAACCAACCATGACCAACACTGGACTATCAATCAGCTGTGCAGGTACTGTGTTCTTAGATGGTGTTTGAATGAGGATTTGTTAGAGGATTGACGGATGTAAAGAGGGCAGCTATTCCACTGATTGATGGCACCATAAATGACCATCATTTTCGCACAGTATTTAATCCTCATATCAACATGGGAGTGGGCCAATATGCTGCTTCATGCAAATGTATGTATATATTTATTATTGGAAATCAATTAACAACACAAGTTTAGAGCGTTATTTAGCCTCCTTGGCGAGAATGTAGTGTGACATGGTTGGTCTCAATGGATTCATCAGGTTTTTTCTAGTTTCACATGATACCTGTATCTTCAATCTGGCTTTAAAACTGAGCCCCTACAACCTAAAAACTACAAGTTGCATTAATGCGTTAAATAAATTATTTGCGTTAAAATTAATTATTATTACACGTTAACTTTGACAGCCCTAATACATACATTTGCATATGTGCCCACTCAAATGTTCCTAAGAGTATTAAATACTTGGCAAATCTCCTTTTAAGGCACATTTTGAACAGATAAAAAATGTGCGATTCAAATTAATTAATAATTTGCAATTCATCGCGATTAACTATGGACAATCATGCAATTAATCGCGATTAAATATTTGAATCAATACAATTATATGTCTAAAGATGGTGAGTATGTGCAGTGTAGATTTTTGTCATTTCGGCTCTGACATATTCACTCCTAACAAGCATGTAAACAAAGTGAAACGCTGTCAAGTGACAAGTTCAAATAAGAGCATTTCAAGTAACCGGTAAAGGAATGGTAAAATGTACTCACCGTTACAGTGACTTGGCGGTCGTTGTGTTTTGCTAATTCTATCAGGTTGAGGCCGTTGTACAGCAGGTTTTCAAGGCAGCCATGAAAGTTCCTCTTAGAGACAAGGCCCTGGACCGTCCCCACACTCAGCTGTATGGGGACATAAACGAAAATTTGCTTTCTGAAAATGCATATGCATGTAATATGTTTCTGTAGGCGTGTTTCTGTGTTTCAGAGCGGCGCCCCACCTGCTCGATGTCCCAGTGGCTGTACTCTGCAGGGATCTGAAGCCTCTCTGTGTGTTTGTCCACAGTGAGGTTGAGGTGAGAGCCGCGCCGCTCCACTGCTAAACGGTGCCAATGCTGATCATCTAACAGGCTGCCGAGGGAAGCGAGACGCCGGGGTTCAGAGGAAGAAGTACCTGGAACAGATGAGGAGGAGAGGGGGGAGGAAAAAAAAGGTGGGGTAGATAGGAGGTAAGATGAAGGAGGAGCGAGAGAAACGTGCAGGTGAGGAGGGAGAGGGAAGTGACAAAGACAAGATGGCAAAGGAGGTAAGGGAGGATGAAGATGAAGGGAAAACAGTAGAGGGCATACAGGAGGATGAGAAGGAGGAGGAAAACATGAAGAGGATTTCAAAGACTGGAGGAAAACAACCAATCAGAGCCGAGCTGGAGTCTGCCATCTCTGAGCAGCTGTCAATCACTCGCGAACTCTGACCAATCGGTCAAACTAGGCAGCGCTGATCAAATATGAATCAATATTCTGTTACTGTAATGTCTATTTCTCTCCTCAAATGTTCTCAGAATCATCTTGTAGTGTACTGTTTAGCTGTAAAATGAGAAAGTTTGTGACCCGGCAGTCATGTTGAGAACAGTTGAGGAAATACCAAGCACCACCCACCAGCCGGAGCAAACTTTCTTATTCGGTCGGAGTTTGCGAGTGATTGACAGCTGCCTCCATTGAATGAACAGCCAATAGGAACGCTCTCTCTCTGAAATGACCTGTGATTGGTCAACGTCTTCCATCACAGGCTAGATTTTCTAAAGCCTAAAAACCGAGCCATGAGGAGGAGAAGAAGTCAGTCTATATACAGTGCCTTCAGAAAGTATTCAGACCCCTTCACTTTTTTTGGTCTCCCAGTCCCTGCCAGGGTTGAGGGAAAACTGTACGGAGCAAAGTACAGAGATGTTCTTAATGAAAACCTGGTCCAGAGCGCTCAGGACCTCAGACTGGGCCGAAGGTTCCCCTTCCAACAGGACAATGACCCGAAGCACACAGCCAAGATAACGCAGGAGTGGCTTAGGGACAACTCTGTGAATGTCCTTGAGTGGCCCAGCCAGAGCCCTGACTTGAACCCAATCGAACATCTCTGGAGAGACCTGAAAATGGCTGTGCACCGACGCTCCCCATCCAACCTGATGGAGCTTGAGAGGATCTGCAGAGAAGAATGGCAGAAACTGCCCAAATCCAGGTGTGCAAAGCTTGTCGCGTCATACCCAAGAAGACTCAATGCTGTAATCGCTGCCAAAGTTGCTTCAACTCAATACTGAGTAAAGGGTCTGAATACTTAAGTAAATGTCATATTTCAGTTTTTCCTTTTTAATAAATTTGCAAAAATTTCTAAAATTCTGTTTCCACTTTGTCATTGTGGTGTATTGAGTGTAGATTGATGAGGGAAAAAAACAATTTTATTGATTTTAACATCAGGCTGCAACATAACAAAATGTGAAAAAAGTGAAGGGGTCTGAATACTTTCTGAAGGCACTGTATATACATATATATATATATAGTTATCTCTCAGAACACTTGAATTACAATATACTGAAAGTGTATTATGAAATTATTGCCCAATGATGCCAAAAACATTGGGCCTACTGCAGGTTTAATTATAACATCAGCTCATCAAATTTCTTTTTAATTATGTTGTTTTCTAATTTTCTTTTTTTAGTTCTCGGAGTCTGTTTTGTTGTCTTCTCATTATCTGACCTGCGAGACTGCTTCGTTCTAACAGTCTGACCTGGTGTCAGGGGAACACAAGCCTCATGACAGCTACAACACGCCAGCCTCCATACTGTGTCTCAATATTTCTCAGTATCCCACAGAGAGGATCACAGTGAGGTCAACCTTTCTCGTCTCATTAGGGACTACAGCATATCTGCATACACGCACTGAGAACTGAAGACAAATATGTGATAAATTTGCCTAAAAACTGCAAAGGAAACATAGCGGGACTATCATTAATGATAGATGAGCATCAGCAGGCCCAAATATGTGGATTCATCCCCCTCAAAGTACTGGAGGAGAAACTTTGTGTCTCTGCTGAGAGAAGGAGCTGAATACAGTCTGCTATTAAAAATGTATTAGATATTCTTTAGGGAGAGACAATTCCAACTTCAAAGAGAGAAACAGAGACAGTTTGATGATGATGGACACATGTAGTTTTTGATATTTCAGTCCATTTTGTAAGAGGCTTTATTTGTCTACAGCTTTGATGAGAAAAACAACTTCATCTGGAGGGAGAAAGTTTGGATTTAGACCTCATGTAACGGAGGATGTCTGTCATGTCAACACATTTATTGTGATGAGTTACAGTCAGGACGAGTGGAGACAGAGTTAAAAACAAATCAGAGGCATTAAATGGCAGTGATTAATGAAACAATGATTATGTTGTAGGAGGTGGAGAAGAGAGGAGGAGGATCCTATGATGGAGGGTTTCACGGGATGGATGATTTGATTACTGTGTAAATGACTGAAAAGAGAAAGCAGGAATCAATGAGAGAGATCAGAGGGCAAACAAATAGAATATCACCCTGCTGATATTAATATATAGAGTAGAGCTGCAATGATTAATCGATTAGTTGTCAACTATTAAATTAATTGCTAACTATTTTGATATTCGATTAATTGATTGGAGTAATTTTTGAAGAAAAAAAAGTCACAAATTCTCTAATTCCAGCTTCTTAAATGTGAATATTTTCTGGTTTCTTTACTCTATGACAATAAATGAATATAACTGAATAATAATAATAAATAAATAAATATCTTTTGAGTTGTGGACAAAACGAGACATCTGAGGATGTTATCTTGAGCTTTGGGAAACACTGATTGACATTTTATATATATATAAAAACTGGAAAAACAAAGTTCGGAAACTTGTGTTTGGTGGATTATTTCTCTGTTGTTTCAATGCTAATGGTCATTCTATTTTACATCATTGGAAAACCTGTTTATTTACCTTCACAATGATGTCCAACTTGTAAGGATCATGCATTTGTGGGATGAGCAGCACAGCTGATTATGTGGGTAGCGCCCAAGAAAAATGTTCCAAAATGCTCTGCCAATGGTAAACAGTGTATTCTCCTGTTGGTGTTGACCCTCGTTTTGAGTTGTTTGGTGGATTGGATGATTGAACTCTCGATCAGTAACAAGGAACAAACAAGACATATTGTCTATTTTACACTTTATTCATTTAATCCACCGTCAGGAGCCTCAGTAGCGGTGGAAGATCCATACGCAGCCACAACAGCCTGGCGCCTCCTCCTCATGCTGGTCACCAACCTGGTCACACGTTGCTGTGGGATGGCGTTCCATTCCTCAACCAGGACTGGTTGCAGGTCAGCCAGCGTGGTTGTGTTGGTCACTCTAACACGTACAGCACGCCCAAGCTGATCCCACAAGTGTTGAATTGGGTTGAGGTCTGGCCGTTCCATTATCCTGATATCTCCTTGCATTGAGATGGCCTTCAATGATGACAAGCCTTGTTTTGCCAGTGAGGGAGATGCCACCCCCCCCACACTATGACACTGTCCCCACCAAAATCTGTTACTCCATCGGTGCAACAATCAGCATAGCGTTCTCCACGTCGTTTCCATACTTTGACCCCTGCCATCCAACTTTGGCAGACAGAACCTGGACTCATCACTGAACCTG
This sequence comes from Sebastiscus albofasciatus, assembly GCA_916701655.1. NCBI lineage: Eukaryota > Metazoa > Chordata > Actinopteri > Perciformes > Sebastidae > Sebastiscus > Sebastiscus albofasciatus. The sequence continues at coordinate 11,396 of CAKAOI010051075.1, forward strand.
ACATTCCCCCACATGTTCAGGTTCCATTGTCTGTGTTGTCGACACCAGCACAAACGGGCCTGACGGTGAAGGGCAGTCATTGCAGGCTTCCTGGTAGTCTTATGAGAATACACTGTTTACCATTGGCAGAACATTTTGGAACATTTTTCTTGGGCGCTACCCACATAATCAGCTGTGCTGCTCATCCCACAAATGCATGATCCTTACAAGTTGGACATCATTGTGAAGGTAAATAAACAGGCTTTCCAACGATGTAAAATACAATGACCATTAGCATTGATGCAACAGAGAAATAATCCACCAAACACAAGTTTCCAAACTTTTTTTTCCCAGTATATATATCACTAAGCGCAAAGAAGGGAGGCCGAGGACTAGCGAGTGTCAGAGCCACTGTCCAGGATGAAACATCAAAAATCCAGGAGTACATCAAGAAGATGGCCCTAGATGATGAGCTGCTAAGTGAATACCTCAGACAGCAGAAACCTGATGATAGTGAAGAGGAAGAGGAGCAGACGCTATGGAAGGACAAGCCCTTACATGGCATGAACCACCGTCAGATACAGGAAGTGGCTGATATCAAGAAGACCAACCAATGGCTGGAAAACGCTGGACTGACAGACAGCACAGAAGCACTAAACATGGCAGCACAAGGGCCATAGAGGCCAGGGTCTACCATAGTAGATCAGAACAGGATCTACCATAGTAGATCAGACCAGGGTCTACCATAGTAGATCAGACCAGGATCTACCATAGTAGATCAGACCAGGGTCTACCATAGTAGATCAGACCAGGATCTACCATAGTAGATCAGACCCAAGGTGCAGGCTGTGCAAAGATGCCCCTGAGACGGTCCAGCACATAGTAGCAGGGTGTAAGATGCAAGCTGGATCAGCTTACATGGTGAGGCACAACCAAGTGGCTGGGATAGTGTACAGGAACATCTGTACCCAGTATGGACTAGAAGTACCCAAATCTTCTGGGACTTCAGATTCCAGAATGACAAGCAGCTGCTGGCTAACCAACCAGACATATTGGCGGTTATCATATTATCAGGTGATTATACACTAAAGAAAACATATAATTAACTTTATATTCCATTTCTGCCAATAGATCCTACTAAATGTTACACACTGGTACTTTAAGAAAGACATTTTTGGCAAATAAAATTCACTATTATTATTATCATTTTTAATTGTAATATATAACCACTTCATTCAACATTTCTGCTATAATAAGCTGCCATTGTTGCCTGTGTTATTAAAATGTCAATTATTTTTTATGCTTTTGACATGGGCGACAGTTGCGCCAAAAATTTGATGATGCTGTTGAAGTTCTTGTGACAAAATGGGCCAATTAAAGTAATAAATTACTTAACTCATAATGCCAGGCTATATCTCACAATGAGCTGTTCTGTTCTATATACTGGTCTAATCAGGAAACCATGGGAGGTATTGTGATAATGACGTGACTCGCTGCCTCTCGACACCACCTGGACTTGTGAACAACTAATTGGATGAAGTGTTACAGATATAAAATGATACATGGCTCTGCAGCTGCGTAGCTTATTTCTCAACTCAAGTATAGTACATTCAAGAACTGGATCTCTATGTAACAAATGTAACATTTCAAGAACAGTGGCATTTTTTTTTTTTTTTTTTTACAAATATCAGAAGCAAAAAAAAGTAAGCTGTGCATTTGGCCACCTTGCTGACAACAGACAAAGAAGTGTCCATGTACGTTGTCAGTTACGATTTTCTGATATTAGCTTTCGTTGACCAAGACCTGTTTTTCACGAATGAAATTTGATTTAATCTGAAGTGTGTGCCCATGAGCAAGACAGTTGCTGTTAACACAGACCATGGTTGTGTTGGTTTGGTTGTACAGGCAGGCAGCTGGGACACACTGGGAACGTGAGCAGCGCTGCTGCTGGCGTGAGCAGAGCAGCTCGGCTGCGTGTCAGCTGCGTCTCTTCTAGAGATTTTAGGTCTCGCCTATTTTTTCCTCATACAGTGAGCGGTTCACAGCAAAGATAGACAGTGAAAGTGATCTGTTGACAGTATATTTACCCGGAAAGTTTTGGCAGCGCACCAGGAATGGTAGCAGCGCTGTAGCGCCCAGTAGCTCATGATAGTCGAGCTCAACTCACAACGATTTGTGTCAAACTGTACGTCGACACTGTTCAACTGAAGTCGGGTTTATATGTGGACACTTGAAACATTTAATTAGGACGGCATCACCCGTATGTGTCGATTAGCGGAGCGAAACAAAAGCAGACTGGACGGAGAGTCCGTTCCCCCGCAGCGTTCAGACAGCCTCTCACTGCAGATTCACACTGTGCCAAAGTCATATCTAATGCTGTAAGAGTGTTTATCGCTGCATATACGACCACACTCCATCATAAACTATACAGAATTAAAGCAGATGGTCAAAGTGCGTGAGCCTTCACGTGTGAATTTGAGTCTGTTGTGCCTGCCCTGTAGAAACTAGCACAAGCAGCAGTTGAAGATTTACCAACAGCCTTAAGATGGAACATTACATTTACATTATAGACATTTGTGACTTTATTTTTTGAATATTTTCTCATTGACAATATGTCAGTATTTTAGTGCCATAACTGTTATAGTAAGAACTAGAAGTGCACTCGAAGAGCGCAGACCTCCGCTAAGGCAGGTTTCATGTACGTCGCTGCCCCCCGGCCCCTGGATCGCCACAAAAATCGAATGGATTGTTCATTGTGCTACATCTCACCCCTCCAAAAAATTTCATTCAAATCCATCACGGACTTTTGGAGTAATCCTGCTAACGGACAAACCAACAAACCAACAAACCAAAAAACCAACAAACCAACAAACGCCGGTGAAAACATGACCTCCTTCAGCCTTGTCGGAGGTAATTATGACCAATGAGCCACTGTTGAATGAGTGGGGGATAAAAAGTTACGTTTTTTAGCATAGTTCTGGTTGAGCTTATGCTTCAATGTACAGCCTCAGTTTATAATTTCATCATACTTGAAAATAACAAAGCTGCATTTTTTGTTTGTACTAATGACTGTCGAACACCTATTCTTTCAATGAAGATTTGACAATGAAGAAGTGTTTATGTTCTTTATGGAAGCCATACTTTTGTTAAGGCAAACATTTGTTAGCTTATTTTTGCCAAATAAATGAAAAGCATGATGAAATCAGAACATGACCTCCTCGCTGTAACAGAAATGAACTGAACCGAACGGAACCGTGACCCCAAAACTGTGATTTGAACCGAACCGTGAATTGTGTGAACCGTTCCACCCCTAGTTTCAATGTCTAAATCTGTAGCATGTCACAGACATAAAAAAAAGTTCTTATTTATTTTTAACACTTCCTGTTTTGGTTTTAAAATAAAAGGTGAACACGAGGCTTTTATTAACGAACTAACAAACTAACTAACTGCTATTGGCTAACTGTGCAATACTGTCATTAATACTGCATTTATACTGTACATTGAAGACATATTCATATTAATTTCTTATTTATACCATTTGAGCATTTATATTTAGCACACTTAATAGATTCCACTTCTCAGCATTTTGTAATTACTTTTTAATTTTTTTATATTCTCATTTTTAATTTATTATAATTCTTCTTTATTATATTTAGTTCCATATATTTTGTTTATATTGTAATATTTTGTAATGTGTATTGTTTGTAATTTACATGTTGCATAGTCCTTTATTTCTATTTTATTACATTTCTTATGTTTATACAAGAGTCACTGTAACGCCCCAGTCGAAAAGGCCATTATGACAGACAAACAGTGTAGAAAGAAACTGTCGACAGCAGCAGCAGAAACGCTGTCGCTTGGATACAACACGCGTGAGAGACGCAGTGGTTCAGCAAGTAGCTGCCACGCGCTGCTCACGTTCCCGGTGTGTTCCGGCCGTAAAAGCAAAGATGTTCGGAAAAAGTTTTGGAATAAGTCTAAAAAGTAAATCATGGTCTGAACTCTATATTACTTCATTTTCTACTTGTCCTCAAGACAGAATCACCTCATTGCGACTTGTCTGCTATTCTGTTACCGCTGCTCACAATCTGATTATGGAGAGAGACACTGGCAGCTCTTATTAGAATACAGGCTGGTATAATCATCTCAGCAATTGACTCTTGTAAAGCACCGTGCCTGTCACATATTCAGCTTAAATCAAAAGCTCTGACTAGATAGTCAATTCTGTATCATGAGCCAAACTGATAACAAAACCATGACAGTCCAATCTGCAGCAGTTACTTCTGTGTCAAACATAAAAGAAATGATTATGCAGAATCACTATGGACCTCACAAAAGTAACTGTAGATAGTAGATAGATAGATAGATAGTGACGGTTTCTCTGAGTTGATGCAACTTTCAGCTTTCTGTTTGTGAGGTTTTAATGCAGGTTTGTCAACCAACACAGAATCCACTGACTGTTACCCTGCAGTGCAGCAAAGTAGGTGACTGTAACTTATGAGGTTAACTTTGTTTCACCATGTGGGATGGAAGTAATCAGCAAACATAGTTTTCTTGAAGCACTGAAGCTTTCCATGCAGGCAGTTGTGTTCAAAATGGGCAGATTTCAGTAATACAAACACATATAGAGAGGTGAAGTTCCTCCCCCTCCGGTAGACCACCATGGGCCCTTATTTCCGAAAAAATATGAACAGTAATCCACGGCGAGAGACAATGAGGTTTTTGATCATCAACTTATGAGACATAATAGAGCATGGGAATTGCCATCTTATACAGTACTTCCATCATAATGTTCTAAGCCCTTATACATATTTACAATTCATTTTAAGAACAAATTGACACACAGTGCTCCGCTTCATCTCAAATTAATCTTCAGGTTCCAGCTTTCAGATGACGTACTCCACTTCTATGTGACATCTACTGCTGACCTGCTATCTCCCCCTAAAGACCCCCTGAACCCCCTTAAAAAAAGACAAAAAAGGGTTTTTAAAAAAGATAAAGAAAAAGTTTCGGTGTACAAATGACGAAATGAGAAACACTGAAAAAATCACAACTCAAACAAAATGCAACAAAATTAATTCCCCATTCAGAGAAAGAAAAATGCGTTCATAAGCAGAGTGTGAGTAGTGGTTCCAGTGTGCAGTATCTGAAGACACATTTATCTCCATCAGGTTTCTAACTATGAGTGTTTTGTATTCTCTGTTATCCAGGCACACAGCGTTGCTGTTTCTGTGAAGGACTGTTACTCAGTGTTGCCTCATAAAGCGAACAGCCTCTGCTCCGGGGGGATCAGACCTGGAGGTGTGTTAGTGTTAACAGAGCAGAGCGGACCATGCATGAGCTCAGGGTCAATGAACACAGCAGATGACCCACATCACACAAGCTGTAACCTAAAAAGCCGATGTAGAGAGATAGAGGGGGGGAGAAACAAAGTGGAAAATATGAGACAGAAAGTTGAAGGACACTGAACTGAGAAAGGCTTTGAAAAGAAGAGGAAAAACAGGCAAAGAGTTGTGCTGGCATATTCAAAAGACAGAGATACATAACAATGAAGGAAGAGAGAAACAGAAAAGACGGTTGATGGGGAATATGAAAGGGTGTATGTGTCAGGGACAGAGAGAACATGAAGAATGTGCAGCTGAAAAAGGCAAATGGGCTTTTCTGATGTGGAAAGAAATATAGCCATGGGAGATCTGTGGAGACGGACCAAGACAAACAACAGTAATTACAACAGAAAAGAGGAAGTATGTCTGCGACCATTTCACTGTCGCAGACATATTTCCAATGTCGGAATAAAAGAACGAGAGTTTTGCGAGAGATGCAGCGAGCATTTAGTGTAAGGTGGTCAGTCTTTTTCTTGTCTTGAGGTTCTGATAAAATCAAACAAGCTTAAAGGGACTGTTTGTAACTTCTTACACTTCTTATAAATCACTGCGGGTCGGTGTCTCATGCGCGCTCGCGTGTGTCTCCGCTGTTCAGACTCAGACTCCAACACAAACTACAGTGAAGCACCAAAACCTCTTGGTTGTATCTAGTGAAGCCCGTCTGTTAAACAGTGTTGGCCGCGGTTGGAGGACGCGAAGGAGACCGTAGCTTTGGTCTCCAGGACCGGAGTCTCTGCTGTACTCTGCTCCTCTGCCTGCCTTCACTCACACACCGCGCTCCTTCTCACTCTTTCGCTCCACTCTCACGTGCATGCTGCTCACTCCACACTGCAGAAGAGTTAGTTTAGCTCTGAGAATATCTAGTGAATGTTCAGTAGACGTTTGTGCAGAAATAACTGCTGCAGCTCCTCCAGACCAACAGAGGTTTCCCGTGTCTTGTGAAGTGACGCGGCTCCGCGGAGAGAAACGTTATCATCTCCGACCAAAACTCCGGTGTCTCCCCTGTTCCCTCCGGCCGCGGTCGGGAGACTGAGGCAGGAAAAGCCAACACTAGGATCAACACTGATTCATGGAGAGACCTTGGTCTGGTCAGCTAACATTACTGCCAAGCAGCTGAAATATAGAGTGATATTGTGCTTTTAGCTGACGTGTGTCTCCTCACTGTGTTGAGTGATGCTCCTTCATGTCTATGTAGAGCGAGCACAAGCACCAGCAACAGGATGCTGACTTTAGTTGACTTAACGGCCACAGGTGAAGCTGTTAACAAAACATTCTGATTCTTACAGAGTCCCTTTAACAATATCATAAGCTCAATGACAACGAACATGGTCAACAACCAATAGGAGCGCTCTCTCCAGCACCAAACAGGAAGCAGCAAATGGGGTAGAAGGTAAACATGGAGGAACTGGTGGAGTTGTGGAGTGAACAAGAGTGCTCTTTGACGTGTCTTCCCATTTCTACCACAATAGAGTGGAGAAGGATGAGTATGCTATATGATATAGCTAGCTAGCTCACCTGTCCCAAACGGGGCTACTTTCAAGCCAGCGTTAGTTCCTGGAATGTTTTCTATTAGCCCACGAGCTAACTCTAAGTTACAGCTTTCTCTCATACATTCACGCGTGTCGATTTATATGATTGAAGCTAACAATCTTCAGCAGAAACATACAGGTTGTGTCTGAAATTCCACACTAACATGCTATTCAGTACGCTAAAACACTATGTGAGATATTTCAGTATGTTCGAAACCTTAGTATGAAACCAAGAGTAAGTGAATTGCATACTATTTCTGGTGAAACATTACAGTATGCAAAGCTGGACACTGCGATGGCATAAATATCCCACAATGCAATGCTGTAGTGATGACAACATTCATAACGGATGTTGACGGACAGCTCTGTAAAATCAATAACGCTTCAGTTTAACTCTAAGTGTAAGATTTGACTTTGCTTGGCATAATTTAAATTTATATTTCAAATTAATTGATGAATCGGACTTGATTCTCACAAACCGTCATTTTGGTCACATGAGGTTGGCACAGGTTACCATGGTTACACATCTCCAACCGGCAAGGAGGCTCTCAGGAAGTGACGACGTAAATTACTGCTCAGTGCGTCCGAAAAGATCCATTTTTCCGTTTATTCACACACAAGTACGTTGAATGATAGTACACCGGTTGAGTATGTAGTGCGTAGTAGGCTATGTGATTACAGATGAGGACACAGTTAGCTCGTAGGTTAAGAGCAAACATTCCAGTAGCTAACGTTAGCCTGCAGTGGATGCTCGCTAGCTAGCTAGCTATAGCATACTCACTAAGGATTACGAAGGCTGCAGACATTTCTGTCCACTTCTTTCTCAACAGTTTTTCTTCTTGTAAATTTCCACCAGGAGCAGGATGTGACATCATCTCTAAAGGAATCAAGGTGTAGTGTTGTAATTCGTGACCCCCACGATCCAGGCTTTGCAAAATATTATAGTCTGTGACTAAAGACTCTGAGACTTAAGACACATTGTCTTTAGATGTGAGAGGGTGTCAGACTTCAGTCATTTCAAAGTCTTTTCAAAGTCTCCTAGTGTCTGGTAGGCATGAGGGGGAACAGTCTACTCTTAAATCACATGTGAATTAAGTGTTGAAGTGAAAGTGTTTTTCTTGAAGGTGACAGTCTGTCTTTTAAAGGAGGCAGATTTTCAAGGTGATCCAGTTGTCACGGAGATACAGACGCTCCTAAGATGTCTGGGTCTTTAGAAAAGGTGATTCTTTACAATTACATTTCTTTACATTTAAGGATGTGGCATCATCTATTCTTGAGGTGAAGTTATAGCACAAGTCTACATTCTGTGAGAGAAGATGGTGGAGACAGAGAAGGGGCGTAGGGAAGTGGGAGGCAGATGAAAGGTAGGATGGACCTATGAGAGAGGGATGGATGGAGGAAGATAAGGATGGGGGACAGATAGATGGATGGAGAAAGTATTTCAGCAGCCAGATGGGGTTCCTGATGAGAGGTGAGCCATACGGTGATGATTCAGCATGGCAGCTTCTGGTTTAACCCTGTTTACACACACACACACACACACACACACACACACACACACACACATATACACACACACACATACACACACACACACACACACACACACACACACACACACACACCTCCCTCTGTGTCGACTGTAAGCCATGCATCAAGTCCTGCAGAGTCCAGCCCTAACACATGCTACAGTGAACGGGTACCATCCATCACGGCTGCAACCAGACAGAGATGCAGCAGCAGAGCTTGAGCCAAGATTTAAACCAATCAGGCGGCAGCGTGCGTGTCATCCACCTCACCCAACCACAACCAATCTAAAGTTATCTCAGAGGGCTTTATATCGTACAGATGTTCTGTACCAATATGTCCACAAAGTGTCTCACAAATTACATGTCAAGAAACAAAATGTGTTCTTGGAGATCAAATTGTTTCAGCAACATTTTAATTTTTACTGGAGATGCCAACAATAGAAGCTTAGCCTACCATTTCTCCTAATAAAGGTAGATTTGGTTGTGCTATCCTTCTGCAGATAAACCTGGTATGTACAGATTATTATGTTATACTCTAATGTAGTAGATATCAGCAGTATCTATGAATAGATGTCAGTAGATATCAGGACATTGTGTGTTGTACCTTGTCTGAGCAGCAGCAGTAGCTTTCCTCTCTCTAACTCCAGACTGAGGCCGAGTCCTCCCTCTCCCTCTGCGTGCAGCAGTGTCCCAGAATTCCTCAGGGTTTTAAACTTCAGAGAGACGACATCTCTAGACGCCCGCCTCGGCCCGGGACTCAACCTGTACACCAGACTGTTGCTGCTGCCGTCCAAACTCACAACATCGGAGGCTGAAGGACAAAAAGAGATACAGCAGTCAGGACTTTATGGTCATATCAGTGTTACTTTGCGTTGTAAATGAGTAGTGAAGCATTCAAACCAATACCTTAAACAGATTCTGGGTGCATAAACCAAAAAGAGCAAAAACCCACACACACATCTGGATTAATAGTTAACACATTTAGGTACCTTTGTTCTAGTTGGGGATTTGGACAAAGCTGTGGTGATGCAAAGGTGTGGCTGAAAGAGTTTTGACACAACTAAGTCAGAAACGCATGTGACGAACATACATGTACAGTACATATAGGTATGCAGAACTAACTCTTTCAATAGTATGTTGGTGTATTTCAAAAGATGCAAAAGAGCTCAGCAGAATGAGGACAGAACAATAGAGAGACCCTTTTCAAACTAGAAATACTGCCTCGGGGTTGTATGTTTCCGCCAACCAGTCGAGTTGCCGTTTACATCCACGTCTGTCCAAAATGTCACTTCATCATGTTATCCTGTTACACATTTGTGTGAAATTGTCATAATTGGCATATGAATTCTTGAGTTTTAGATAAAAACGTGTTTTCTGAGGTCAGAGTGACCTTTGACCTTTGACCACCAAAATCAGTTCATCCTTGAGTCCAAGTGGACGTCTGCCAAATTTGAAGAAATTCCCTCCTTCCTGAGATCTCGCGTTCACGATAATGGGACGTAGGTACGTACGTACGGACAACCCGGAAACATATTAATGACAAAATAAACCCTATGTGGAGGGAGGGGATGAAGAGGAGTAAATCACTGAGGGTTTAAGATGGATGAGATGTGCTCTTCTCACATTTCTTTCACAAAGAAAAATTAGACCAAAGGCTGTTTTACATAGAGAGGCTATTTTTGGATGGAATAATTTACTGTCACTGTATGTAATAACACACATAAAATTTCACTCTGCTGGAATGTAGCATTTATTTGATTTGCTCCAAGGTCGACTTTCTCCTTTTTTCCTTCAGCCAATAATTACAAGACACATCACACATGGCAATATGACAAAGGCCAAACACCTTATTGCTTCTATTTGACAGCAAACTGTGCTCTCTGAGTTCACACTCAAGACCACAAAGGTGCACATGTGCTAGGACTGGTGTCGTGCATTTAGCCTACAACCTTTAATGGCAAGCTGTTTAACCAGCATTATTATCAGGGTTACTGTTCGTCCTACCCTGTCTCCTAGAAATGATGTTTATACACAACTGATTTGCAACAGCAACTATATTTTGAAGGAAACGTAACGTCAGCCCAACTGCATTTTATATTAATATAATGAGGAAATGTTGTTAATTAACGTATCTGGCAAGTCGTAAAAATATTGATACTGAATGCATCAGTAAAACATTCACTGACAACGTATTTCATTAGTTTCCTGCAAAAATATCCAGTCTAGCAATACAAAATCCGCTCGTAGTTTGACCTGACAACGTAATTGGAAAACCATAAGTAATATATAAACGTAATTTCTGGGAGACGGGGTTGGTTTGTCACAGCCTCTCTGGATGTGATGACTGTAGACTTGAATGATCTAAGCAGGCCAGTGTGTCTGGGTCGGTCCCTCCCCTGACCACTGACATAGAAACATCATACTGCAGATGTTTTTCAGATTTTTGTGCAATTAATTTGTGACATGCTCTACATCACATTTTCTCACATTTTTGTGTGTGATATGGATGGATGGATATGGGAGTAACAGAACTATTGAAGATCTGTTGTGAAACATGAAAAACAGAAGATGAATGAATGATCCATATGTTTATGTGAGTGTGATGTGGTTTTATTTCCATTGGGTTGATGCCAGAGTTAGTACTGCAAAATATAAACGGAACCAATTAAACTGTTAACACGATATGTTTTCCAGCTTTGCGGAGAAAAAAAAGTGTGAAACATGTTGGTTGTCAGTGTTAAAAACAGAGGTGAGAATTAAGATGTGTAGGGGGAGACAACAGTTGGCAGATAGCTTTTGTGTCTGTTGGTGTATGAAATGTGAAAAACATATACCAATGAGAAAAGATGTGATAATTGATGTGTAACCTGCTGTAAAAACAGGATGTAAACAGATAACAGTTAATAATAAGGTGATACGGTGGGAAAACTGCGAATCGAGAAAACATAACGCTATAAATTAAAGTATTCAGATGATGCAGTACATAATTATTATAGTTAGAGCTGGGGTAAAAACAATCTGGAATCCAATTAAAAGTCAACTAAATAGTGGGGAAAGTCCCTCAGCACACACACACACACACACACACACACACACACACGCACACACACGCATAATCAATTAATCACCCAGAGGCCTACATTGTTTTTATTTTAGTTTTTTATTCTAATATTATTATTTATTTTATTTAATTATTACTTTTTTCTCTTTTTTCCATTGGTAAGACTGTTGGTAAGGCAATACACTCTTCTGTGAACTCTAAATCTGTATTATATGACAGATTGTTTATTACCAAATAGGGATGCACCGATACCACTTTTTTCAAGCATTTACATTTAGGTACTCGCCGATACCGAGTACCGATACGAGTACTTCTCTGTGCCAAAAGACCCTCGTTAGCAGACAGCTGGAGTGTGTGAGCGACACGGCAGACTGGGGAGTCCCTCATACGAGGCGGTGCACCGGTAACACCGGCGGCTCTAGGTCGGCTTGGAAAGGCTCGGGGCGAAGGTGGTTCGCGGCCGCAGCTTTACAGCGCTGCACCGTGGACAAAGAGCTCGCTGCACCCCCTGCTCCCGGTGCGACTGTCAACTGGGGCGGACTGCCCTCAGTGCGCCCCAACTGCGTCGTGCCAGGGGTCTGCGGCGATGTCGGCAATCCACCCGACCCGCCTTGAAACACGGACCAAGGAGTCTAATGCAAGCAAATCCACATGGCGCAATGAATGTGAGGGCCGGCGTGCGCTGGCTGAGGTGGGATCCCGGCCCCGCAGGGTCGGGCGCACCACCGGCCCGTCTCGCCCACACCGTCGGGGAGGTGGAGATTGAGGATCCAAAACATTGTGACAAGAGGTTAACGCTGCGCTGCTGTAAAGTGGTATTGATGCCGTTGTATCAGAGCCGTTTTGTGAGTACGAGTACATAAGCACAGTACCCGATGCTGGTATCGGTATCGGTGCATCCCTATTACCAATGTATAATTATAATTCTTATACTTTGTATAACCTCTGGAGGAATGTTTTTTGTGAAGAGTTGTGTTTTGCAAGGATAAATTGTTAAAAGCACAATAAAAACAGTGTTGAAAAACACTACTTTAATATATTTGAAAACAAATGTTTTAATCTTAAACATTTTTAATCTTGCCAAATGATGAATTGCTGGTTAAGTGTGCAGTCTGTGTTGCCATGGTGATATAGATCGCCCTAAAGTGAGCCAGCATCTGTCCATTCTTATGAAAAGCGTGGAGAGGCCACTCAGGCCGGCTGAAAAGAAAAGACTTACTGTAAGGACATCCGTATGTCTCCAGCCGGAGTCCGATCCTCCCGCTGGGGTTCCAGTCCAGAGGAATGAGGCGGAGGAAGCGAGCGATCGCCGGCTGCTGCAGTTTGTACTGAACCACGCTGTCTGCATTACTGTTACCTGGAAAAGACTGAAAACACACAAACACAATAAAAACAAATAAGTAAAGTTTATTTATTTGTTTGTTTGTGATTTGTAGAATCACAATGAGCACTGAAGTCAGGTTTCCATCCAGATATAACACAAATTTGAACCGAGTTTCCAGAAAATTGACATAAGAAAGTGTGAAATGACTGTGTGTTTCCATCCATTACAGTTATGTGAACATTAGGAGCCGGTGCATCAAGATTTACAGTCGGTGGCGCTAATTCTCCAGTCGGTGCCATTAAACCATCACAGAAGAAGACGGCACAAAGGGGTGACGTAATTAAAAGAGCTCCAGTCAAACCTCAAACAGTGGAAAACAATGTGGAAAACGTGATGGAAATATTTATAATGTATTAATTTGAGGAAGGTTACTCCTCTTCTCTCCACACAGATCTGATGTTTTCATCTCTTCAGTGGACGTTTAAGTCACATGCTTCATGTACGTCATGAGTTATTTGCTAAGTCTGTTTCCATTGCACTTTGCCTTTATCGGCACACTAACCTTTCCATCTCAACCAAGTGTAAAAACTTTGGTGAAATCTTTCTTTTTTTTAATTTCCAGCATTCCCACTCCATGTTTTTTTACGTACAGGTGGATGTAAATGTGCTTTGAGTCTACTCTCTTCTCACTTTTACCTCCAGACCAGTGAACCACTCGTGGATACAAGTTAGAGCTGAAACGACTAATCAATTAGTCAGTTGACTCGGCAACTATTCTGATCATTGATTAATCTTGTTTTTCGAACTGTTATGGCCGCTGGCCATATTTATGTGTATTTATGTTATTTCTAAATTGTGTACAGGTAATGGTATGGTTAAATTAATTGAGAATGAGAGCTCTGAGAGATCTGTGTTAATAGGTGCTGTTTACATTGGCTGGCCTTTGATGACGTTGCCACTGCGGATTGGCTGAGGACTGCGGGTTGGCCTATTTAGCTTCTGAGAGAACGCAGCTGATAGGAGGTCGATAGGCTGTTGGGCGTTTGCTTCGAACTGTGTGTAGGAAGTATTACAGTGGTCACCACGTGTAGAGTGGTGTCGTGTGCTTTAGCTCTCGTGTTAGCCATAGCCTTTTTCTGTGTGATTTATGCAAACATTTAGCTGTAGTAAGTAGTATCTTTGTAAATATAATGGACTTTAATCTCTTGTTGTATTGACCTCGGTGTCTAACACAAGTTGTATACATTTTCTTTGTAAATATATCGGACTTTAAACTCTAGAAGCTGTAGGGTGAACTGCCAGTTCATTTGATCTGTTTTCTCCTGTTTTAAGTTAAGGAGTTAGATTTAGCCCATGTATTTTCATTTGTTTCCTTTGTTACAGGGCTCAGTTAGAACTTGTTTGAGAAGTTGTTTTGTTTGTTGTCTTTGGCCTTTGGTTCACCCTGACACTTCACACTTCACTTTTGTATTTGTAAAAAGATTGTTTAATTATTGTGTGCAACAATAAATATTACTTGTTGCATTTCATCCACCGTTTCACCTTGCATTTTATGTTACGCTTCCACACCCCTAGACTGGGGCGTAACACGAACAAAAATGCTTTGGTTCCAGCAGCTCAAGTATGAGAATTTTCGGCTTTTCTCTGTTTTACATCATTGTAAACTCAATTTATTTGGCTTTCAGACTGTTGGTTATGAAGCGATGAATTGACATGCCTCATTTCCAGTGAATTCCTGGGCACATTTGCATGCCAACAAAATATAGTTTTTTACGGATGCACTTAAAGCTTCAGTAGAGAGAAAGTTTTTAGCATCATTGGGCAAAAATTTCATAATAACCTTCCAGCATATTGTAATTCAAGTGCTCTGAGAGAAAACAAACTAGACTTCTGCACCTCCTCATGGCTCTGTTTTCAGGCTTTAAAGTAAATCTAGCATGTCATTACAGAGAGAGAGTGTCATTACAGAGAGAGAGCGTTACGATTGAGGGTTCCTATTGGCTGTGCCCCGGCCGCTGGGCGGTGCTTGGTATCACAAACTTTCTCTTTTTACAGCTAAACAGTACACTACAAGATGTTTCTGAAATCATTTGAGGAGAGAAATAGGTGTTAAAGTAACAGAACATTGATTCATATTTGATCAGCGCTTTGGTTGGAGTTCACGAGTGATTGACAGCCGGCACGTAGACGGCAGCTGGACGGCAGACTCCAGATCAGCTCTGACTGCTTATTTTCCTCCGGTCTGTGAAATCTTGCAGATGCCGTTAGGAGCACCGTTTTATAAAAATAACTTTTTTAAATCATATTTGCTCCATTTCTACCCGCTGCAGCTTTAAAATGTGCAAAAACTTTGTCTTACATTTTGAAGTAATAGATATTCAAAGGACTTTATTTTCATAGGGTATTCTTCTGGATTAACAATCAACATGTTCTGCAAAATCTGGAATATACAGCGTGAACCGATCAGCTGAATGCTAAATGATGAATCGCTCTTTCCATTTCTCTCATCTGGCTATCCATCCTAATTACACTCCTCCCTTGAAGTTGACATGCAGGTTAACTGGCTCTCCCACTGCCGAATCAAAGCTTAGACATAATTAACTTATTAATTCCTCTGTAATCATGAGAGAGTGGAGTCTTCATATGATGAAGAGAGACGTTGCGCTGTGCAACTTTTATAACAGTGTATCTTTTGATGTTTTGATCCCCATTATTAAAAAATATTGTTGTTCTTTCAGCTAAAAGGAACCAATCAAATCCACTGCTGGATACACAAGCGAGTATTTGTTTGGTGTGTATGATAATGTGTGTGCCACTGACTAGACTCATGGGAAGGAAGTCTTTTAAAGTATAGTGTTTCCTACTAGTGCTGTTTCCTGTATTCAAACTGTTGATTGCCAGCCATACTTTTTATGACTTCACACATGAGGTGGGGTTGGGTGCTATGGGGCCTAGAAGTTACACGATGGAAGACATGTTGAAGTCTTTCTCCTGTTGATAATGGCATCTCATCCTTCACTCAAGGTGGCCAACAGCTCCTTTATTTCAAAGTTCGTCCAATTTACAAGCGTTTTTTTACACAAAAAGACAAAAGCAAGATTCGTCTTCCCCCTCAAAGGAAAAGAAATAGAGGAATGGGGGGGAAAAGAGGAAACTTCCCCTCCGCTGATGGCCTTCAGCCCTCCAAGCTGAAAGCAGAACAACAGTGTGTTGTGGTTGATCCAGCAGCTCTGCCATCAACTTTCTCCTCTAACAGACTCCGTAAGCTCGACTCACTAATACCACAGAAGCTGGGAAACACTTTGAAATGTGCTCAGTTTATGTAGGGTGTCAGATGAACGTGTTTTTAAGCTGAGAGAAGTGGTTCTCTGCTCTCTCAGAGACCATCCTCAGTGCTGAGATTAGCTGGATTCCCTCCATGTGAGGAAATTGCCTCGGCTCTACTTCTAATCAAAAGCTCCTCTCTGCACCACTGGAACAAATGTGGGTTTACCCTGGATAAATGTCCATGCTGACGGTGTGTTAATACCACATCTTTCCATGTTTGTTGTACTGTATATTGCTGGTGACACACAGGGAACATCAGGAGCGTGTGGCGGGCCACGTGCGTTTCACGCGGGCAGTGTGGCTGCTCTAACCTGTTAACACGGACGGCGAAATAAAAAACAACAAGTAACACAGCCGCCACGCGCTGCTGACGTTCCTGGTGTGGATGAGGCTTTTCAGGCTCACTTGCAGCATGCAGGTGAACATATTTTGACAGGATTCATCACTGCGTTTTACTTTTTTACACAAAACTACTTAGTATTCCTGTGGCGGCATGCTGAACCATGTACCATCACCACAGTGGGACCAATACGAGTCCAACACGACACTTGTACCACAGGAAAACACTGAAGAAGAGTTCTGTGTCCAGCAGGAGGTGGGAGGTGATGCCTCGCTGCCTCTGCTGTCCATCTGACTGATTTCTTCATTAATCAGCTCTACAGAGACCAGCTACCTTTCTGACATTACAGTTTATGTTGCAGCACATCCTCCTTACATGATGTATGCCTGCAACTCTGAACAATATTTCATTTATGATTTATGTCACTGTAACACTGCTATAGTAGGTTTTTATTTAACCCAAAGACTGCAGCAGCTCACATTATTGTTAGCTACATAGCTACAGTAGCTGAATGGAAATGTCCTGGCCTTGAATTTGACACTCAATTAGCACAAAATGACAAAGTATATTCACACTAACTTATATCTGCATCACTTTGTGTGTGTCACCTCTGATTTAAATGGACCTTAGTTGGAATACTTGTAAGTTTTTTTTAACGTTATAGTACTTAGTATAGCCAATGATTTATGCATTACATAAAGAGACTTTTGCTCTTTGACTAGATATTTTGTGATGAGATTAAAATCAATAAAATAAAATTAGTTTTTCTCACAAGCCTCCATGGTGGACGCAGAATGCAAAAATGTAAAAAATTCTTGAAGATTAAATTAATATCAAAACATACAATTACAAACTTTCAAACCTCTAATAGACTACTCTATCAAAAAGTAAGCATAAGCCAAATATACTTAGATTTTTCTGTATACTTGTCAGTATAAGCCAAGTATACTTAAAGGGACTGTTTGTAAGAATTAGAAATTGCTTGTTAACAGCGACACCTGTGGCAGTTAAGTGAACGAGTCAACGTGCTTTTTTTTTACAGATTAAACAAACAAAATACAAATTTTGAACTGTACAAAGTCCCACATATTGAGACGATGTCCCACATTTTCATTGGCTCTAGTTTTAAAAAGTCAAACCACTGCAGGACCGACGCTTTTTTAAAATCTGGCTTTTATCCAATGGCTGCAAAGAAAGCATGGAAGACTGTCATCACGGAGCTGTGTTTGCTGTCAAAATGAGCACACGTGGGTAAAGTGCAGGTTAACATTTCACCGTCTTTGCTACGCTACACCCAACGAAGAAAATTGCGAGTCACTGCAAAGTCACAAGCTCTGCAGATTTAGGCGGAATATGATGGAAACAAAAAGAAAAGCTGCTACAACAAAGACTGTGAAACTACTTAGAAGTATTTATAAGCCAGTGGAAGATTCTGAGAGTTTTCTGTGAAATTTGCCAATTATTTTTCAATTTCACACGGAGGGGATACAACATGAAGCAACACAATTCATGAGTCTCTCAAGAAACGTGCGGCTCATAAAGAGATGTGCCGATCTACGGATGCATTCGGGCAAAGCATAGAGATGTTACGAGATATGGGGGCAGAATAGAAATATTTATTATTTAAGTTAGATAAAACAAATTGTTAAAAGAATTCTTTGAAAAAACAGATTGGATTGAACATTGAACATTTGCATGAAAGCACCACAGCTTTGACAGTGGAGGTTTTCCTCATCGATTTCAGCATCTGGCCGTGCTCCAGGCTGCGCCGCATGGTCTCAGCCAGGAAAGGGACGCTCGGCTGCCTCTCTGTCCCGCTCTGTGTCCATCAACGGCAGCTTAAGTGTTTTGGCAATGGGTCCGCACACTCAGCACAACTCTCTCATTGGTTCATCCATTATTAATGAAGAGTCAAAGGCTCCTGATGACTGTGATTATCTCCTCAGGATGGACTGATCCCTGCAAACCAGCACTGCTAAACACCACATCCACTGTAAATATTACTGTGGTAGTGCAGGAAAATGAGCTGTAATGAACCTGAGTGCTGTTCATTTTTACATCTATTGTGGACTTGTGTAACAGTACTTAAGGTGGTACTGTGACACGCCATTTAAAAAGTAATGCAGTTTTACTGTCCGTTGTTTGGCCCTATCTATATTGTATAGATAACTTTGTATCTATATATACTGTTAAACTATCGAACAACAATGGAAGATGTCTCTGTATCTGACATTGATTTTTCTCAACAACCATTCATCCAATCAACTTCACACTTGCCGGATGTATTACTGAGTACCAAAGGAAGTGCAGTGTCGTGTGTGAGCGTAGATGGCGACCCCTGGCTCTGTAAAGTGAAGCCAATGCGGAAGTGCCTTAAAGCTTACATTCTATCTAACAGCCAGCAGGGGGCGACTCCTCTGGTTGCTAAAAGAAGTCTGGTTGTATAGAAGTCAATGAGAAAATGAGTCTACTTCTCTCTTGATTTATTACCTCAGTAAACATTGTAAACATGATTTTATGGTCTCAATCACTAGTTTCAAGTCTTCTTCAATACAGCATGATATGGTAAATGGACTTGCATTTATATTGTGCTTTTCTAGTCTTCCGATCACTCAAAGCGCTTCACTACATGTCAGCATTCACCCATTCACACACACACATTCATACACTGATGACAGAGGCTGCCATGCAAGGTGCCAACTTTCCCAATCAGTATCTAATCTAAATACTCATTCACACACCAATGGCTATGCCTTCAGGAGCAATTTGGGGTTAAGTGTCTTGCTCAAGGACACATCAACATGTGACCCAGAGGAGCCGGGGATCAAACCACCGACCTGCTCTACCCTCTGAGCCACAGCCACCCCCATTGATGTTCATTTATAAATGATGGTCCCCTTTAGAGTACAATAGACCATAAAGCAGCGGATGCTTTAGCGCAGGGCTACCTTGTGATTGACAGGTCGCTACTGCAACGTTGTCAATGTTTTTGTCTTACAACTTTAACCCTTTTGCAAAAAAAACAAGATGGCGAGGGCCAAAATGCCAAACTCGAGGCTTCAACATGGCAGTCCACAAACCAATGGGTGACGTCATCATGGTGACTATGCCCACTTCTTACATAAAGTCTTCGCTTGAGATCCGCGGGACATATTTATTAGTAGTGTGTTGTGTACACACTGTGTTTTGTATTGAGAGGGGGACCCCACTGTTACATCGTCGAACAGCATGCTGGGTACAGCTCGCTCTCCGTCACTCACTGAAATATTGGTGTCAATTGCTACAGTATACAGTCAAGAACAGATAAAGACAGACCGGAGATCTTTGGGGCACATTTATTTATTTTCTCGACAACCATTCATCCGATCGCCTTCACACTTTGCAGGTGTATTGCTCAGGACCCAAGGAACTGAAGTCTCAAGTGTGAGGTTGTTTGGATGAGTGGTTCTTGAGTAAGCTGCAAGGAGCACTACCGTAGCAAGCAAGCAATCGGCCCCGTTCCGAACAGGCACGTTTTGAACGGGCACTGCACTAGTACTGTTTACTATAGATACCTATAATGTCTTCCTACAATACATTTAAGCTAGAAGGATAGTAAATTCATGATCTGTAATAAGGATTATATCATTATATATTCATGATTTACAAGCCATAATTCTTGACAAGTTAATTTCTTTATCATTTTACTTAAAGGGACTGTTTGTAAGAATCAGAAATTGCTTGTTAACAGCAACACTGTTAACTAACTGTCAACTAAAGTCAGCGTCCTGTTGCTCGCGCTTGTGCTCGCTCTACATAGACATGAACGAGCATCGCTCTAAACAGTGAGGCGACACACGTCAGCTAAAAGCACAATATCACTCTAAATTTCAGCTGCTTGGCAGTAATGTTAGCTGACCAGACCAAGGTCTCTCCATGAATCAGTGCTGATCCTAGTGTTGGCTTTTCCTGCTTCAGCCTCCCGACCGCGGCCGGAGGGAACAGGGGAGACACCGGAGTTTTGGTCGGAGACGATAACATTTCTCTCTGCGGAGCCCCGTCACTTCACAAGACACGGGAAACCTCTGTTGGTCTGGAGGAGCTGCAGCAGTTATTTCTGCACAAACGTCCACTGTACATTCACTAGATATTCTCAGAGCTAAACTAAC